>CM031241.1:60917012-60999745 GCA_018340775.1 Taxus wallichiana var. yunnanensis
AAATCTCATCCCTAGGTGTCGCACTTGACATGTTTAAGAAAATTTTAGATCTTGCCATGTCATGTCTCCTTCCCATAATCGGCATTTACACATTTATAGTACATCCACCGCATCATTACCCACTGATTGCATTGCCAAATTTCCGAATTCTCATCACAGTTTATGGTTTTAAAATTCTTTGCGAATGGAAATTATTGTCATGTATGACTCGGAGATTTAAAAATATATGATGTCATATGTGTATATATTTTAAAAGTTTACTAAACAAAGATTTATTTATATTTTATTAGTAGTGTATAAATAATAGTATTCTATATTTTTGAAAGGCGATATTGAAATATTATTGTCACCTAAAATTGTCTGATAGGTATAGGTGGCTCTCAAATTTAAACCTTGATTTTACGTACTTGTTATCACTAGTCTTCATACACAACACGTGTACAACCCAATACTTGCATGATCTTTGACTAAAGTTGCATCCACCTTGTGATCACCTCACTACTCACCCTATTCTAACTATCTAAAGCATCCACATAGGATACATATTATTTTTTACAATGCCAGTAGAAATTGCTAAATGGGAATTAAGATGGTTATGAATCGACACATAAAGTGGTTACATTTAACATACTACATGCATTACGCGACGATGATTCAGTTTGGGTGGCCATTGAGGTGCGATTCAATGTCACCATGCATGTCGAGGCGATTGGAAAAATATTTTTCAGCGTTGGTTGTCAAGGCTGCCACATCATGGGATTGTTTAATCACTTTGTGAATTTCAGAAATGGCATCAAGCATGGTGGGATTGAACTTGTGATGGTTGTACACCATATACGCCTTGCCTCACTTCTCCAAACTACACATTGTCGATGTATGTACATCCAAGATTCTCTTGACATGGTTATCATCCATAAGATTCCCTAATCCATGCATCGGACAAGAAATAGAAGCGTGTGTCGATGACCATCAATAATACTAATGATGTAACTCATTTATATTTTATTAATAATGATTAAAGTTCTCAAATTTTTGTGACCCTTATATTGTGTTGAAATTTACTCTTACTACACCATGTTCCTTAGATTCTAAATTGTTTCTTTTTTCATTATTTTTACAAAAAAATCATGTATTGATTCAATTTACATTATTAAAGCACCCTAGATTCTAAATTGTTTTCTTTTTCATTGTTTTTACAATAAAAATCATGCATTAATTCAATTTACATTATTAAACCATATGAAAATGTATTTGCAGTGATCCCAAAATGTTACAAAACCACTAAAACAAGGATTTTTAGGTTGGCAATTATTAAATAAAATAATTATTTATGTCTAAGTTTATAATGGCATAGTTGTGACCTATCACGTTGTGTGTGCCTCATGCCATACACAATAGGATTCATGTACAATATAGCTCAAGGTGAACTCAAGCCTTTTTAGAGGCTTCACCCTTTTATGTAGGTCATTGTATTTGCAGAGAGCATGGGGCAAAACTTTACTCTTTAACACAAATCAGGTATACACATTGTCATTTATTTATACCCAAACATAATTATCCTACATGAGGATTATGAAAAATGACAATGCATAAATGGATGAGGTGGGATAATAATCTCCTTTAGCTTTGTGTGCCCTTCAAATTAACTCATGTTTTGTTCACCTTACGCCATGTGTGAGAGGATCCATCGTATATGCAATCAAAGGTGCAAAGATAGCTCTCTTATCTTTTTGTGTTCTCGCGTAACCTAAGAAAATGAAAAAACATTTCGGAAAGTTGATACATGTACGAGAAAATCATGGCATATAAGTTGAGGTGGCCCCACATCGAAGGATAGCTCTATATAACTTCATGCCCCTTATCTAAAATTGGTCCGAGATGGTTTTAGGTCCCATGTTTGAATGAAGACTTGTATCATAAATAACCATAGTAATAATGAATCAAATTTTTCATTTATTATTAAAAGGAAAAATGACGATATATACGATATGGATTGTTGATATCAAGGTCAATATATTTTTTCCATATATGTCATTTGAGTAGTCCACAACCACTTTCTCCTTCGATCGGTTCACACAAATAACATGTAGTCCATATGTCGCTTACTACAAGAAAGAAGAGGACCATAGATGGTGGAGGGAAATGATTTATCGGGGGATTTTCACTTGGATGATCATATCCCTTTGCTTCGATAGTTGTATAATCTTTGAATCCACTCGTGTTGTGCATACTTCCTATCACACCGACAAGATTCATTTACAATATAGTCCAAAGTGAAAATTCTCAAGACTTCCACCTGTGAATATTTTGTGCAACAATCTTTTGTCCAATGCCCCAAAATGTTGTTACTTTTTTCTTCGCAAATCGACATAATCAAGAGAAACATAAGAAATATGAATTTGAAGAATGTGTAAATTGTAGATCCTCTTATTCTTCCATTTCACATGACAAACCATATGTCAGTTGAATTTTAAGTTCCTAAGAAAAATGCATGGCCAAGAACAAGGTGAAGCAAGTCATGAATTACATTAAGAAATGAGAAAATAATAAGACCAATACCAAGTCACATGTTCAACTATTCGAAATAATAATTCTATAAATGCAAATGAAAATGATTTATTTTGAAAGAAGTTCACAAAAATGACATGTAGTCCATTTGTGACTTTATGAGAAAAAAATGAGGATTGCTTACTTTCCCTCCCACATTTTCCCTTCCACTATAATTCTTAAAGTTAATTTGAATGATATGATTCTTTAATTCAAGAATTTTATGTAACATCCATTTCAGTCTAGATGGCCTTTATTAGGCTCAATAATATAAACATCATATTTTATGTGTAACTACACCGAAGGTGTTGCCCCTATTGGATTCAAGGTTAGTCTATTTGACACTGAAGAAGACTGGGACAACTAGGATGGACTTTGGATGGACGTTGACAATGGGGCATAATACATGTCGTCCACATATGTTCATTTTTGCCATTCAATCCATGAGACAGGTGACGTGAATGCCAAAATTTAAGACATGGCGGAGGCCAATGAGGTCTTGAAAACAATAAAACATCCATTTTGTAACATTCTTCAGAGAAGATACAGACCCTAGTTGGTGATGACCATAACAATCTTGTTTCTCTAGCATTTAATTGGGATAAACACTATCATGTTTTATTCTCCCATTATTTTCAAGACAATAGTGTTTGGATACCATGCTTTCCTCATGTCTACAAAGTGATAACAAGGTTGGTGAACTTTTTAGCCACCACTTTGTCTCCATTGTCATGCCTTGAAACAAACATCTACTAAAGGGGCTCAATTATTACTATTTGTTTTTGCATCCCCTATTGTCTTGCAATTAGTCAAGCTTAAAATTAAAAATTGGGGATAGAAAGTGCGACAAGAAGCCAACATTGTGGTTGGGTTTTTTTGAATCAAGTTGGTCGGGCATTAAGTGTAAATCACACTTGTAAATAATGTGAGCAAGGTTGAGATGATAAAGTCAAGCACATATAGTAGATATTATTCCCATATTAATGTCATTCACATGAATTTTGTTCTTTCTGGGCCCCACCAAATGTTCTCATAGTTATGTGCCTTGACCATCTATCACAACAACAATCTTGCATCCAATGTTTTGAACAAAAAAGACACGAGAGTTAGGAACTATCACTACACCAACTTATGTCATCATAGTCCTTATTTTATTTACTCTTTGGTTGCTAAACTCTAGACTTAAGGCAAAGGATAGATGTAGCCCTTTGTAGAATCATTAAACTTTCAAATTTACAATGCACTTGTAATCTAGAAGGTATATAAGAGTGCATAAAAGCGTGTGCCTAGCCTAAACCACGTCTAAAATGGGAAGAGCCTTTCTTATTTAAATTTCCACAACTGGTACATATCCATAATTCTAACGTATGGAAATTCTTTCATGTCTGATATTGTGTGGAAATCTCATCAACCACTTCATTATTAACTTTCTAAAATAACACCAACGTCATGTTGTGCAATTTCACACATCATCTCTCATCCAAAAAATATTGCAATGAATGGATCCGCTATAGTGTATTATTGTTGATGTTGACCTACATAACCACAATCCTTCTAAGTTAAGACATATGTAAGTTTTCCTTCAAATTATTCATCAATGACGCCTTACTTTCTGAGACATCTCCAAAATGCATTGCCTTAATGACCTACACACCGCACCTCATTTCTCTTTAGAGGATTGAAAAAGGACACATTCTTCATACGTACATCATCGTAAGAAAAAGAGATTTGTGCAACAATTATCCCTAGCATTTTCACCTCTCGCTTACTTCTCCTCCCTCAAAATCATTCTTCGTGGCCTTTTTTCCTCCTCCGAAACTTCACTTCCTCAAATTTTAACTTTGTCAACAAATCCCATTCAACATTTCCAACACACATCTCACACGTGATTGCTACTTGGTAGTTTCCTATCACATCTCATGGGTGATTGTTACTTATTTAATGCAACTTAGAAAGGTAACTTCAGCGCCAAATTGTTGACACCTATGTACTTCACCATTATCAAAGCATGTTCCATAATTTATATTGTCAGTGGTCCATATAAAATCAGTGTACAAAATATTACGTAAAGGACACACTCTTTACTGATATTGGTGGTCATGTTTTCAGGGAGAAGCTTGCAAGAAAATGTCATAAGTGAAATGTACAATGTAAGGAGAGAAAAGTAGTTCTTGGCCGAGTTGGTTACAGGGACCTTCCACGAAAATGTCACTAGTCAAAATCAAAAGCTGCAGAGAAGCTCAAAGGAAAGTGGCTACCAGTTGGTTGATTATCAAAAAGTTCATTTAAAAATTGAAGTCAAGGAAAACATTATCATTTAAAGGTCAAAAACAGAGCTCATACAACAAAGAAAGTGGGAAAAGAATTTTGCTGCAGCAGAAGAAGAAGATGTCCAAGGTAGGCCAAGAAAATCCAACTTTGTTTTGAATTTTGTATTCCAGTTTTACAATTAAAAATTGGTGTGCAGAAAATGGTGTTGAAGGTGGACCTCAACTGTGATAAATGCAAACAGAGGGCCATGAAGACTGTTGCAAGCATCCAAGGTAAAATGCAAAGAGGGTTTCTAAGACCATTGTTTTTTGTTTTTAAACAGAAATTCTCTACTGTGGGTGTATTTTTGGATTTGTGGCAGGCGTTGAATCAGTGCAAAGTGATATGAAGGAACAGAAAATCACAGTGATAGGAGATGCAGATCCAGTTTGCATCATCAACAAACTCAGAAAGTTTGGGCAGTCGGAATTAGTGAGTGTTGGGCCTGCAAAAGAGCCTGAGAAAAAGCAGGCAGAGAAGAAAGAGGCACCCAAGGAGGAGAAAAAAGAGGTTCCTAAGGAGGAGAAAAAAGAAGCCCCAATGACAAATATAACTTACGTGTATCTCCCACCACACTGTGAGCCTTGTTGTGGTGGGTATCGCTATAATTATTGCCATTACTAGTCTGGCTGAGAAAATCCCAATGCCTGCTCCATCTATCTTTGTAATTATTAGGCCATTAGTAGTACAGTTTTCGTATGTTTAATTTCAAATGATGCATCTCCCTAGTGCTAAAAGGGAGAAAATATATCACCATGTCATTATGTGACATACATTTTCTGCAAATTATTGAGGGATCGGCCTCCCCCATAGATTTTCTTGACATTATTGTTTCGTATTTGGATGATAAATTGCCTGGTTTGATCAGAAACGTGGATAAAAAAACTAGTTAATGATTCTGTATTAGAGGAGACATTCGAGACTGTGGGCTCCAACCCAAGAGAGCTTTATAAATGGATTCCAGCCCCATGTTCAAAACCCACAAATCTAATTACCCACAGGGATCAAATTTGAAGTCCTCAATTCCTTTCAAATGTCTTTTAGTTTGTATGATTAAAAACGTACACTTTAAACAAAAAAATTGAAATTTAAAATTATACTTCAATACTAAAAGACATTAAAATATTATAAATTTTTATTAGAAAATTTAACTAAAAACCACTTGTCATGTAAATTGTATTCTAAGTTAAATTTTATAATTTGTTAAATTTATTTTAATAAATAAAATATTAAATAATAATTAGAATAATAAAATTCGAGTTTTCTAGTTTTTATATCAAAAAAATTCATTCACTTCACACAAATCATGCACAAAATCACTAGGAAAAAAGATAAATCTCTAGAAAATAACCAATTATCTTACTCTTTTCAAAATAGCAATATTCTCTTTTATCTTTTGCTAGCTTGTAAATCATGTTTGGAATTTGGTGGTTTATTCTCAATGCCCTTATTTATTTTGTAAACTGGTCATTTAAATATTACTTGTTTCATAAATGTTTGATTACCAAATCCACAACCTTATCCATGAGTGAGAATTTGTACAAGTCTTAGTGAGTTTTGTTGCTCAAAATATTATCAATGTAAATGTGTTGGCCAAGACATTGTTTGATAAAAATACCAAATGTATTTTTGAATTTTGGAACAACTTCCTACGTAATGTATAATTTGTTTAAATACATGTCTATTTTACACATTAGCACTACAATTATGTCATTTTTATTTCTCAATAGTAAATTGTTATTGTTTCTTGTCTCTACAATATTTGGTGCGATAATATATTACTCGATATGTTTATTAAGAAGGTATTATTAATTCAATGTATAACATTCTATTATATTTATTAAAAAAATCTTTTCAATAACCTTGTACTTCTTGAATTATAGGTTTTAACAAATATATGAGAGGCATGCCCTGAATTCTACACAAATGTTCTATTTGTTGCCTTAGGAAGGTACAATCTAGTTTGAGAACAATAATCTTTAAATTGGAGATTCCTCAGTGTCTCCTCCATACCCATGTTTTCTATCGGTTAAGACAACTTTACTAGGAATGAAATGATTTGAAATATGTGGCACTACGATTACCTAAGTTGGTGAGCCTAAGGTTCATGTCTCATGCTAAAATTTTGTTTTTTTTTCTACGGCCAACTTATAAATTTGTTACAAGGATTTGTCAAACTTATAACTTGTGTAATTACTTTTTTGAATCTTGATTATTTAGTTAAAAATTAAATTACTAGATGTTATATATTTAATAATTTTGAATTTTTCATATTTATTTTATTTAAATTAATCATAAATATATTGAAAGGAAATTAACATTTTCATTTTTCTATTGAAGGGTAATGTGTTGTTTAATATGTCATTTACGAAGGGTAAAACTTGACCTAGCCGTCAAATTAAAATGTGGGGATCCCTTCAAATTTGATCATTGCCCATAACATCAACACCGATTGTTTGGCCCCAAATTAAAAAACATAGAAATCCAATTGCCCAATATGGAAAGAGAAAAATATAGTTTGCCATTGATTGCAATTGTGTCAATGCTGATTGAGACACAAGTACAAATCTTTCTTTTTTATACGAGGTTTAATAATTGTATGGAAAATCTAACATATCAAAGCAAACATGATGTAGATTCCATGAAGGCATTGATGTTAATAATTATTATCCCTTTTTCCTCCGTGGAGTGCCATCTACATAAGATTTTTACAAATGGACTAAAATAAACTTAGCAGGGGATGGAGTCTAGAATCAATGAGGATGCTAAGAAAAGGTTATGTCTTGCATGTTTGGGAACAATGAGCATGCACAAGTAGTTTTGTAGTATGGAACTTAGGTTATACGTGGCGGATCTACTACCTACAAGCATGGAACTTTGACTTCCACCATGAAAGACCATCCCATTTCCGGTTATGTGGGTTGAATTTCCTTTCTCAAACTTGCTTTGGACCCTACCAAAAGGAAATAGTTGGTCAATCAGGAAAATTCATTTGGTGTAAAAACAACGTGATAAGTTTGTCAATCTCAAAGTTTAATCCCTGCATGTATTGAAATGGACCTCACTTGGTCCCTTCGCACTCTATCAAAATTCTCGGTCTAGGTTTTCAATTCCTTGACCTATGGGGTTTCTCAAAAACCCCAAAACTTGTTTTTATTTTCATAGAGAAGGACATCTCATATGAGACTATCCCTTATGCAAACCATGTGAACAACTCAAAAACCTTCATAAAAACCCTAAAGTTAATCTCTAATATGATAAAACAAATGCTTCCCAAACTAATCGATTGGTGAAAATGTCCCTCGTTGACAAACTTTACCTTGTTCAATGAATGACATTATCTCCTCCAATTGATAGCACATCAAGCCACGATATTAATTTAATCACCAAGTCCCTATGCCTAATGTTCTCACCTCACCTAATCACCCTCAACACATTATTATTGTTCTATTTGAACACACGTCCCCGCTCGGTTTACTACTCCATACAAGGATGTTGTGCTCGAGTATAGTTGATGTATGGTTAGAAAAAGGAAAAAGATCAACTACTCCACAATATCGCTTCTTCGAGATTCCTCTAGGGGACGAAAATATTTTGCAAATTGTGAGCTTCCATACGTCCCTTCTCATACTAATATATAGTGTTCTCCTTCCCTAGTAATAGTAGTGTTTCTCTTACTACCCCAATTCGCCAAGTAATCGATTTCCTCAACAATTGGTTTCCATCCTGATCGCACAATCAAATGAACATGTATTTATTTTTTCCAATAAATTGTAGAATGTTATCTTGGAATGGGAGGGGTTGTCGATCCATGTCCCTAAGTTTGAAATTTTAAAAACAACTCTTGAGAAGTGGAAACCAAATGTTGTTCTTCTTGAAAAGTTAAGGTTGGAGGGGCTAAACTTGAATTTTCCACGAGTATATTTGAAAAGAAGTGACTTCCTTCCATTTTGGTCACTCTTATGGAAGTGCTGGAATGGTGCTTGGTGTCACCCACTAGCTCAAAAACCTCATTTTTCGGCAAGGGGAAGATCCCTCATGTTGATGTTTGTAGATCACAATGCTCATCCATACAAGAATAAATAATTTTTTTGTTGATTTTATGCTCCCAATGATTCTCATGAATGAACTCAACTTTTCTAATGGATGGGGACACCTTCCCTCTTCTAAGTGGATTGTTGTGGGGATTTCAACATGGTTGAAAATAAGATAGATATAAGTCATTCTAGTAACCACAATATTTCACTGTTGAATTTGGGGTTTGGCTCTATTGTAAAAACACCTTAGGAATTTTTAAACTTGTTCATGAGAAGCATGATACTCATAAAGAGCATTGGTTCAACTTATAAAATTACGAAGTAGCCTTGACAAAAATTCAATGGCGTAGATAGATTTTATCTATACTTGAATCTTCAAATCATTCCCTTTAACCAAGGTGAAATGGTTTATTTAGACCTTTCAACCACTTATCCGATCATCTTCCTATTTATTTCAACTCTCTCTTAATAATGTCAAATATCATTCTTGAAATCTGCCATTTAAACTCAATGTGCAACATCATAAAAATAAGAATTGTATGACCTCACTTATCAATATTTGGAATTCGATCTCCAAACCTCAAGAAGGGGATAGTTGGATAATTTGGTGGGAAGAAGCTCTAGTCAAATGTACATCATTTCTCATTTCCTATGGCAAAAGTGTAGCTTGGGCCAAAAAGAGAGGAACGAGCACAAAGGTGGCTAGAGGAAAGGCAAAAACTCCTCAATTCTAATCATTTGGGTGAAAACCTTCAAACTATTGTGGATGTTATGGAAAATTAGACAAGTGAGTTTGAGTTGTAATGAGGAAGAAGAGCATGCATATGCTCTCGTCTTACGGATTTGAGCGAGGGATAAAGGTTCCAAGATTTTATTCCAATACCTAAATCATAAATATAAAAAAGAGAGGATAATGTCTATCATAGATGACCATGAAAATTTTTGCTCCTCTTTAGTCAACATTAAGAAAGCTTTTAGCCGCTACTTTCAAGCTCTCTTCACTTATATGAGAATGTGGATGATCTTCTCATATAATGAATAGAGTAATGCAATTTTCCAAAGTATCCCTACAAAACTCCCACATAACCTTTGTGACCATCTAGACAAATTGTTGACCCCTAAAGAGTTGGAGCATACTCTCTTTTCTATAGCTGATGAAAAAAGCCTTGGATTGGATGGTCTACTCATTGAATTCTTAAAAAGTCATGTGACCTACAATTAATGAAGACTTTTACCAAGTTTGTCTTGAAGCTAAGGAAATCGGTTCACTTGGAACCATATCAATCAGTGGACTAAAAACTCATTACTAAAGGTAGGAAAGCAATAGAGATAATATATCTATTTGGCAACCTATCACTCTCCTCAATACTTCCTACAAGATCATTATGAAGGTTAGATCCAAATACATTAAAGTTTTGGTTCACGACATTGTTAGGCCAAAATAAATGGTATTTCCTAGGGGAGATACATTTTGGTCAATTTGTTTTGGCTTAAGGAAACTACAAAATGGGCCGAACAAACATCCCAAGACTCTTGTAATTAAGCCTGAATTCGACAAAGCTTATGATAGAAATGAATGGAAATTCATCCTCAATATGCTAAACTAGTTGGGTTTTGGGATAAAAATGATTCACTATATCAAAATATCCTTTAAAGATGCCTCAAATAGATTTTCAATTAACCCTCTCACTGAATCCCTCCTTCTCCAACAATCCATCTGTCAAGGTTGCCCTCTTACTCCATTTTAATATGTTTTGGTTGTGGATATTGGCTATCTGCTGCAAAGAGTGCATGAAAAGAATTTTAATAAAAGAACCTATTTTAATATTTGTGCCCATAATTCTCATTTTGTTGATGAGAGAATGTTTTTCTCTGTAATTATGATGTGGTAATCAGCAATTTTATGGATGTGCCTGAGTTGTATTGGAACATATTAAGGTCTAAACTTTCAATGCACAAAACTGAGTTTATAATGACTAAAGTTATCCCCACTCATTATTAGATCCCTCACAAATGGTGTTATGTTCAACGGGGAGAAATGACTAGATATCAGGAGATTCCCTTTGGATGTGGTCTCCTTAGTGACAAGTGGATTTGGTTTTCGATTTAATTTCAAAAAAACTTGATTGTTTGAGATCTAAATTCTTATCCTTTGTTGGCAAGATTGAATTTTCTAACAAAGTCTTTATGGTAATTCATGTCTATTACTTTCATTTTGGTTTCCTTCTATGTTAGGCTACACTCAATTTATCAAACTTATCAAAAAAATCATATGGGCTAAATAAGATGGTAGCAAAGGCATACAAAGTATCTCTTGGAATCAATGCATTCAACCCAAAAATAGGGGAGGCCTTGGAGTCATGGATCTATGGTCGTAAGGTAAATGTTTAATTCCTAAATGGATCATTCAAACACTTAAATTTGAACCATGTAAAATCTTGTTCAATGTAGGATATCAAATGCCTACAAAAGTAAATGGAAAGAATTACACATAAATAAAAATTTACTTCTTGCTAAATACTTCACAATATTAACCTTTTCTCCAATTTATAATATGTGAAATACCTAGCACGTCCTTACATTGTTGAAATAGAATGGCAACTCTTTTCGACACAGCCTTAACTTTCGCACTTCATCCATTTGGTGGAAAAAACATGTTTAAATCAACAAGTAGCCCCTTGCTCTACACTCTCAATTAAACAGAAAAACACGATTAAAAAAGTTTACACCAAATTAATGATCTCTTGCGACGAATGGAAGCATGGACATCTTTTTTAAAAGGTTTTCCACTTACATATTGGTGATAAATTACTATTTCTCGCAAAAAAGCTCCCGTTAGTCTCCGATTTGTAATTATTCAGTGTAATTCATACCTTTCAAATATGCAAGTTCACTAAAAAGAATTGGGATGTTATTCACAATAGTCTTTTTGCCCTTTTTATAAACCCCTTTCCTAGAAACAAATTGTATTGGGTCTTAATATCTCTCATAATGTGGTTGCAAAATCTTCTAAAGAGATGATTGCTCTACTCTTTTCAATTGTACTTATACTCGGTTTGAAATGGCAATGCAAATGTTGCGTTCATAAAAATAACTACATAATATTTTCACATCACTCCAAAAATACTTATTTTAATGATGATTTGGCCTAGCAAATGACGAAGATTAAAAACCAAATGGAAAACTTGAAGATGATCAAGTTATACACTGAAAAAAATGAAATTGTATGTGAAATTAATCAATCTTCAATGTTATTACGCATAAATGCTAACCTCCACTTTAGCTTGGTTAAGCATTGGAAATAATTTATCGATAATGTGTGACTAAGACACTAAATTTAAAAAAAAAAAAACTAGAAGAACATAATTGAATTACAGTCTTCTTCTTTCCGGTTGTGGCTTCTAACGATGAATGGCGATGATGAGTTTCAGCGGTGGTGATAATAAAAGCTTTTCGAAGGACACCGGGAGTTAGAATGAGATATTACAAAAGCAAAATGTGCTTGTAGAAATTACAATTTGAATACGAGATGTTGATTATTATCTAACTACTGCGATCTTAATTGCAGCCAACGAGAAAATAATGTCAAATCTACGTACATATACGGTAGGGTTATATGGTTAACGAGTAGTTTGTGAAGGGGTTGCAAAAATTAGGGATTGGGCTAGGCAAGGGCTTCAAAGGCCCTAAGAACGTTCGAGAGTTCATATTGGGCAAACCATAAATAAAAATCTTTGAACTTGAAATTATTGGAAAATTCATGAAGTGAAAAATTCAAATAAAGTCAATCGAGTCATTGATCCATTTGTGAAGTTGTTAGGCTCTCAAACGGGCCGCCGAGGATCAATTCTTGTCGAGTCACGAGGCTCGAGGTGTCTTCAAAAGAGATGAGGTTAGGAGCGTACCTGACAACTTTGGAAAAATGGATACCCCTCAGACCTTGCATCTAAGCTAAAGGAGATTGAATTAAATCCAGACCTTCAATAAAAAAACTAAATAAGTAGAGACTTCTAACCTCTAAAAATAATTAGAAAATGAACTCATTCAAAGACATTGTTCATCCTAAACATGGAACATCCATATTATTTGAACTAATTGAACATTAATGTCATTTATCAAACCGATTAAAATATTGATTTTGTAGAATTATTATTTTATTGTTTTTCCCATTTTAAAAATATTTGTTCTTAATATTATTTCTATGTGAAAAAATGGTCTCAAAAGAGAAAAAAATACCTTTTGTACAATTATATTAAGATAATGATACTATTAATTTATGTATTGTTTAGAAAAATTAAAATAATATTAAGATTTTGGATATATTCTTTCACAATTCAAATTTTTTAATTCATAAATGTGTCATTACTCTAGTATTGTCAATGTTTAAATGTGTTTCAACACAAATAGTTTGTACACTAGATTATGTATTGTGTGGCAACTTATTAAACATTCAAAGTAGTGCTTTTAGATAACTTACATTTATATCAAAATCTTAAATGTGAGCTAATTATGTAATAATATGTATATATGTGCAAAATATACCATTGTTGTTATACGGTAATCAAAGCTCAAATTAAAGTTTTGAACAAGGTCGTTCTCTACCATAGAATTATCTTAAGATCTGCTCACTTTACCCATATAACAAATAGGTTTGTTATACCTACCACCTGATAATATTCCTCTATCAAGAGACATTTAGTCATTCCAATAATCTTTTGGAATGTTTAACTTTTGCACTCTCCCTTGGCTTCTTGCCTTAAAATGTCAGGAAATAATTGTATTAATAAGAGAGGAGTCTACAACTTGTAAGGATAATTAAACCATGATATATTATTGCAAAGAAACAAGCCTTTTGAAAACATAATGATATATTTCTTTTTAAAAAATGTACTTTTAAGTAACGTGTTCCAATTTAATAAATTGATAAAAAAATTAAAAATTAATCAAGTGGTTTCTAATCCAATAGTGAGGATGATGGTGTAAAATATTTGCCTAGTCATCGACCAAGGTATAAATCTTAGGATATACTAGAATAAAAAGGATGAGGTCGGGATCGTAGCTTTGCGTATGAACTTGGTAGAGTAGAATACTCCAATCCTTAACACTAAGCTAAAAATGCAATTTGACACATAACCCACACATTATTTGTCTTTCAATTAAAACAATCAAATTTAAATATTACACATGATTCTTCCTAGTTATTGTTTCAAGTTGCAAAGTCTTGGACCATCTCTTCGAGAATCTAAGTCGGTATTTGTATTTCCTTATATCAATATGAGACAATATGATCTTGCAAGACATGTCTTATAACTCCATAATTGAACATGTAATGACAAATGTTGTTGAACTCTTTATTTATCATTTAACGTATTTTATCATATTGAAGCAAAATGGTGATTCATCACTTGGTTAGCAAACCTCGATTCAACAAGTTTGGCACTTCAATACATTCAGTGATATTTGTAGTAGAGGAACTAATCAGACATGGTTAGTAGCCAAATTCAACTATTTCCTTATCCTCCTTTCAGCGATGATAGTGGCGGTTGCATTTTGACGAAGACACTTGGGGTGCCACCTCTTATAGAAAGTTTCCTTGCCTTCCTCGACCATTCCCCCGGATGGGAGGATAAAGACGAGGCTCAAGATGGTTGGGAAGGTGTCCCAAACCAAGAGCCTTCGGCATTTATGGGTGGGGTGGTAAGCCCAACAAGCCTCCACCACCTCCTCCTTTGGCCACTATGTTTGCATTTGTTGCTTAATTTCCTTGTGCTCTTTTTTATTGAAAAATATTAGTTGATATGAAATATATATGAATGCCCTAACTTGTGTGTGGGTCTATCTTGAAACTAGTTCAATATGACATTCTAGAGTGTGCTTCCATACCATCCATATTTTTATATGATTAACATTGTACTTTTCATTTTCTATTAGTAAAACAAAAATTAATCCAAAAAAATAAAATATATCATAGATTGTTTTACAATCATTTGTAGAACCACTTATACTGAAGAAAGCAATAACCCCTACATGTAATGAAAACAATAACCTTAAATGCAATGAAACATAAATCCCACATGATTACTATTCCCCACATGATTACTATTACTTATCCTTTTTGAAACAATCACATTCAATTATTTGTGTTCCATATAATCTAGGCAATAGTTCTAAATAATTTACATAAAAAAATTACAAATACCAATTTCCATGTATGTGAATGGTTGGTAGACTTTTCTTCTTATTCTCATTAAACAAAATGATGTTATAAGTTACTATGGGAGAGAACCCACCAATAATTGGGAGGGTAAATTTTAATGAAAAGTTGTACAAATTTCATACTATTGTATATTTGTGAGACATGGGTATAAAGTAGCCAATCACAAAGTGACACATCATATGCCCAACTTTTAGACACCTAGTGCACAAGTTTAGGTCTAACCCTTTTTTTAGTGCATTTCAAATTTGTTATTTTAAATCATTTCAAAATGTGACTTTCCCTCCAAATAAGCATATGAAACAATATATATACTAGCAATTGCAAATGAGTTAAGTTACAGGAGAGGGATTGAACTATGTTTAAACTATGTTTGTCTATAAATACGCCCTTGCATCTGTAAGTTTTCATTCTCGCTATACACCACGGCTCAGAAACTTGTAACACCCTTCTCGCTGTACACCACGGCTCAGAAATATACCAGGTTTGCATAATTATAAGGCACGTCTTCTACATGAAATATAAGTTTGTTTGGAGTTCACTGAATGCCTGTGATGATCTTTTCTGAATATAATCCCAACTTGTACATTGATTTTAGTCTGCTCCTGTAACTATCATGTCCTCCATTTTTTGTAAGCTATTTGTTCTCTCTTCACACTTTCTCTGGTTATAATATGCTTTAAGAGCCTGCATATGGAACTTGATTTCTGCTTTGTTCAATTTGAGTCTGCCCAGAGGTGTGCTCTCTATGTCTGAGTAATGGTGGATATTAGGATTGATCATATACCAGGGAATAAGATAGTCATTCACAATGTTTATGTTGGTTTCTTCTTTGTTCTCTGTCGGGGAAAACATTATGGACTGCCCATTTTCTGTTGATTTCCATACTTGGCGTTGTTCTTGTCTGGTCATTTATTTCTACCTCTCTAAATCTTGTCTTTCGACTCTTCTTCTCACAGTTTATCTTGTATGAGAAAATACTGCATTCAATAAAACTTTATTTATTATTGCATGAGAAGACGCGTCCTTATATTTCCATAAAACCTCTTTGCTTTGATTTGTTTGTCAAATACGTGATTACATTTTATTATGCAATGCATATTTTACCACTGTCAAGAGTAGGTTAAGATGGCAGGTTATGAACTTTCCTCTGTATCTTTAATTGTTTGGATGGGACGAAATCTTTGAAAGGTTGACGGTATGTACAACTAGATATGGCGAGAATCTTTTAGGAGAAATGAATAATGATAATCCAATAGTAAATTACTCGAATGCATAGGGGGCTATCCGCCATTAGTTTTGTTGTCATGAACGTATGCTCAGCGATGGATATGTTTCACAAAATGCGCAGTATGCTCAGCCATGCTTTCATTATTGGAAATTTCTTTTAAAAAGACAGGAGGCTTTTTGGTTCTGGATACACAAGAAAAAAAGATTGATTGTAAAGCTTTGATTCAAAGATTCTAATGCAATTTGGCATGGCGCAAGTTTGGACAACTATTCTGTGTCATTTTATGAGCTGGCTTTATTAGGTGGCATGCTAAAGCAGCCTGTGACCTGTGTTAAATTGTTACATTACCGTAATATGACACAATTATGATGGCTGTATTTTCTTAGATATGCATATGCACATCCCCTCACAAGTTAAGCCCCTAGGCTGGTAAATATTAGGGTGATGCAAGGGACCATTGCCTTCACAAGAAGACCAGAATGCCGGATATGTTTAGGGATCTTATAGATGACCAATTTTATGATTTATGTCCTTTCTTTACGTCAGTGTAAAGGCTTGGTTAAGGCATATAGTGATTTTTTATTTAGGCCATTGTGTTTTATTGCTTTCTGGCACATTGTGCGGGTCACCTAGACCTCCAATTATGCATCGTATACCAGTCAAGTGGAGAGAGGACCAATGTGTGTCATCAACCATAGATAACCACTTTACATGTTGAAAGATATTTAGGATTCAACACTGATCATCTACATTACCCTTTGAAAACACACCGATGAATGATGTCTGATTTAGGCTCAATCTCATCGAGTTCAATCTATATGTTTTGCTGTTGATACTTCAAAGGCTCTTAATCTGTTAGTGATAATCTTTATGTAAGCTCTGCTGAAAACTTCAATGAGCATATCTGACATTTCCATAGTTGCATACAGAGAATTATGAATAAAATATATGATATATGATTAGTCGATGTAGTTGCAATTTCAGTTTCAACGAGCCAATGTATTTTGCAATGTATATATATTTTTGTACTTGTCAGTAGAAGCTAAATTTATACTAACAAAGTTGGTTGTTTTTCCAGGTATTATGGCCACTCCAAGTGGAAGCCCATCCATTATCACAATATCAGATGATACCTCTGGTGCCATTGTCGGGAGCCCTCAATTGGCCGCCTAAAGCGAATGGAACACCACGGTCATATACGCACCCAGTGACCACCAATGAAAGCTCAATACAAAGTGTCCAGCCACCGCTTGCGACTTCTGTCCATACTTTGGCTACCTCTATTGCAGCTACATGCTCGACCATTTCTGGTAGAATATCAGAGTCCCTCATCCCATCAGCAATGATTCTCGATAGTGATTTAACCGCTGTCTTAGACATGATGCACAAGGTAGATGCAACGTACCTTAGGCTTGACGCATTGTTCACTTTCCTTCGTTCGCTCAGCTACGACCAGTACTACTCTGGCGGTGAGGAACACTCCATTAGAGTTGCATTCAAAGCTTATCTTGCATCCCTTTAATTTAAGTCCCTACCTCACCCCTACTACGACCTTGCACTGCTCATACATATGCCCACATCTTTCATCCTACCCCACAGTAATCTCTTTTTGAAGGCCTAACTTGATAAACCTATACTTGCATAAATATGGTGTACATGTTCCATTTTGAAACCGTCGTCAAGAGTTTTGTGTAATTCCAATTACGATATATAAAATAGAGTTGTTGTACATATGTGCAAGATCTCAAGGTGACTCTATTTAAGATGTTCATCATTTGTGAAAATTGAAAACCATGATTGCGATGTTAATCTGTGAGAAGCTAGCACTGCTTTGCTTAAACGATAATTACAAATCGCTTTTTACCGGACAAATTTATCTGTTCTTGTGTTTGCAGGTTAGACAGAAAATTGTACAATCTCCTTACCCCATTTGCTAATTCATTTCCATTTTATTTTATTGTTTAGGAACCACCAGCATCGCAGACTCCATTGCCCCCAACGATGTTCCTCCCCAACTGGCCGTACACTGCCACAACCATACTGAATACTTTCTGCACCGGCTACTCGCGAAGGCCACCCTGCACACTGCATGCAACTCACGCCAATTAAATCGTTAAACCCTTACCAAAGCGTTTGGACTATTGAAGGCAGGGTCATCCAAAAAGGCAACCTAAACAACTACAACACGGAAAAACGCACAGGGCAGGTTTTCAGCTTGACATTATCGACAAAAGCAACTCAGATATAGTGGTGACTTCTTTCGACCTAGCTGCAACTTCTTACTACAACCAAATACAACTAGGTAAAACATACACAATCAAAGGAGGCACCTTGCGGCTGCAAAAAAAGATTACACAACTCCACTGACTCCTTGGGACATCATCCTAGACTTGGACTCCTCTGTAAAGCTTAGTACAAACCCGATCCAGTAAACATACCGCATGATATCTTTTCCGCTTCAAAACAATAGAGAAATCAACTCCACCCTGCCAAAACCACCATTGACCTACTAGCTATTGCACTATCCATTACCGCCCCCTCCACTATCAGGAAAAGTGATAGCACTTTCAGCCACAAACGCACAGTCGTACTAAGTGATAACTCGGCACTATGTATTGAGGCAACATTATGGGGCGCTTTTAGTGACAATGAGGGAAAACTTCTAAGTGAATTATGTGCTACACAGACATCAATCCGACCAGTTCTAGCAATTAAGAGAGCAAAAACTACAACTTTCAAAGGAACAACATTGGCCACAGGCCCTAATACACAAATCTTCATAGATCCTGATATACCTGAGGCTCATGCATTGCGTGCATGGTTTACTTCGCTCGCCTCTACAACTGCATACCCTTCAGTGAGTATTGGAAAAATTGAGAAAACCGATATTGCAGGCATCAAATCCTCCTCGCAACTAGGTAAACCGCTCACCTTCTCCACCGTAGCAACAATTATACACATTAATATGTCCTCCTTCAGCTATCCAGCATGCACATCAATTGTTAACAACCAGCAATGCAAGAAAAAACTTGACCAAACTGCAAACTCCTCTTGGTATTGCCAAAAATGCAAGCACGACGTCTCTCATTGTGACTACAAATATGCATTACACTTCATCATTGAGGATGGCACATCAACAACATGGGTAACTGCTTTTGATGAGGTTGCTACATCAATCATGGGTATATCAGCACAAGAGCTACAACTTCTTACACCAACACCTGACAAGTTTTGGCCTGTTGTTAAGCCAATTCTATTCCACCACTACATGTTCACAATATCCGCGAAGCTAGAGGTCTACAAGTCAGAAGAGAAAGCCCAGTACCTTTGCTGTCATTGTCGCTGCAGTTAAGGACACGACTTCCAGCATGCAGGAATCCCCACTAGATGCATTCCTCGCAACACCTTAACTATGTATTGATCAAAAAGATCCTACACTACCTCAGAAAACATATTATACTGTACCCACACAATATGAGCAACTTACCAATACATACTTACCATACCACCTACTCCACATATAGGTTTTTGCATTCATAAGTTATATAACCTTTAATATTAACGCATGTTGTGCTCAAGTTTTCCTATATTTATATACCACTCTGTGTTCTTAATATGTCTTTATAATACACATATTCGGGTGCAATCAAAGTCACTTTATACTAGCAATGCAAATACTGTCAACATACATTGTTACACTTCACTCCAATCAAACAAAAGAACTTTTCTTTTTTGCTTGCATTAACTACGTTCTATACCTAATTACTGTTACCTTTTTAACTCATTTTTTGCAGGCCTAACACGGACTGAGAAAAATGCACAGGCTCGGTTGAGGTACGCAGCCAACAAAAACAACCTCAATGAGCATCGCCGCCATATAGCTTGCATGAAACGACAAAAGCTAAACACACAGGCACCAGCCTATATAGCCAACCATGCCAACCCTGCTCGAAGATCGCACACCAAATACGCATACACTCCAAGATACACAACGCCAATTCCGCCAAAGAATAGATCACCTCCCACCTCCAAACTCATGTTCATGTTGTAGTGAATTATATGTTGGGCTACGTACAAGGCTTTACAAAGGTGCCCATACCTGTCACAGATGCATTGCTGAAAAGGATAATCGCCGCTTCTCAAGTTGGAATAACATGGACCCAGGCACGCAACCTAAGGTGTTATCTTCACTTACACAAGTTGAGGAAATGTTGATAGCAAGGGTCAACCCAATATTGCAAGTGACTCACGCTGTAGGTGGCCAATACAAATATAGGGGCCACACCATATGCTTCCCCCAAGAAGTTTCATCCATAACTAAACACTTGCCTCGGCGCGTCGAAGACTTGGACATCTTAATCATCCGAAGAATCGGAGCAACAAATAAAGCTTACGATTGCTTTGTAAGCAGATCTCGTGTTTTGGCTGCATTGCAATTCAAAATAGCTCATGACCCTTACTACAAGGATGTTGTCCTAGACCACCCTGCATTGCATTCCCTACCACATCACAGTACTGATATATCTACTTCCCTACCACACTTCAATTCAATTATCACCGACAATGCTGAAGCACAACCAGAAGCAGAGCTTCGCCCAAGCTCCCCGCCAAATACCCACGAGCGACAGCCATCATCTTTTGTGTCCTCCCTCCCTCCAGCCACTTCAGAAGTTGACCAAATAACAAATTTCATCGAAGGCGGGAAAAAACTCCGCTACAGTCAATTGAGTGGCCACACATTGGTTCAGCCCCGGTCAGCGAATACGACACTGAGGGCTTGCTATCTATGGCTTTTCCAACATTGTTCCCAACAGGGGTTGCATTGTTCCACCAAGCACGCATCAAGAGGGTTCACATGCATGAATACGCACTACACCTACTACGTTACCATGATAACAGATTTGGAAGCCATCCGCGCTTTCGTTACTTCATTCTCAACATTATGTTGTGCCACAGAAGCCAATCAACATCTGTTGTTTTCACAAAAAAATATAGGTGACAACTTGCCTACCACAGTTTCGATGTTACGCCAGCAACTTGCACACTACCCAGATGCCCACATTGCAGAGCAACTAATGCGCTTTGGGTCCAACTTGCGAGGAACTAAATCATTTTGGTGCAAGCGCAGACATGAACTCACAGATATGATAACCCAACTAGAAAGCCCTACACTTTTCTTCACTTTAAGTGCAGCAGATACTAAATGGCCAGATTTACACAAAGCAATGCCAGGAACACCGACGCCACCCTCAACAACTAGCCAGCAGTGGAGAAACGCGAACTTGAACATGCACCCCCATATCGTCTCTGCATACATGGAAAAAAGATTTACAATATTTTGCGAGGAGGTGCTTCAAAAAAAAATGCATTGCACTGACTACTGGTACAGGTGAGCTCACTACCACTTAGATTTTAATACAATACCCCGCCTACCCCATTTACCAAGCTAGACCCTCTTTGTGCAAAATACAGGTACGAATGGCAACACCGAGGCTCGGCTCATATCCACGGATTTATATGGCTTCCAAATGCACCAAACATGGAGGACCTAAACTGGGACAACCCCCGTGATCTTGATGCGGCGAAGACTTACTTCGACCAATTAGTAACTGCATGGAATCCAAGGGGCCCTGAGAGTGGAGAACGTCAGATACATCGTTCACAGGAAGATGACCCGTGCTTGTTAGACACATACGGGATACTTACAAACAACCCAGTAGCTGACTATGAGAACTTGTTGAACCGCGTGCAACGCCACACAAAATGTAGTGAGGCAACCTGCTTGCAGAAAAAAAATGGGACACTTCAATGTAGATATAAAGCCCCTTGGCCACTCCAAGAGTATTCGAGCTTGGGCTTAGATGAAACCGGTAAAAAAAAGTACACCCCTGCACGCAATGATGCACGGGTCAACATACACAACTCAGACATGCTAGCACTATGGCGAGCCAATGTCGACTGCCAGCCCGTTGTGTCACGACATGCGGTCTTACAATACATTGCAAAATATGCAGCCAAGGCAGAGAAGAAATCAGAAAGCTACCATCACATGCTAACAAGGATATCTAATGAAGTTAGCATCGATCACCCTGCAAAGACGGCCTACAACAAATTCCTCTCTGAAACTATTGTCGATCGGGACATTGGTGCACAAGAAACATGCCACATGTTACAAAAACTCCCCCTTTCCAGTTGTAGCCGCACATTTATTACCCTATCCGTCGGTAAGCAGGTATTCAAACGTGTCCTCCCAGACCTAGGAAACACATTCCAATTCCCTTCATTCATAGATGCATACATAAAACGCCCTACACAATTAGAGAACACCTCCCTCTTTGAAGCCGCTGCACGTTCTAGTCCTACAATAGCCAAAGGAAAGTTACTCAATGGCTACAAAGAAGAACCCCTGCTGTCGTCCGCGTATTCCCCGATACACTGATGTCCCAACCCCAGATGCGATACACTATGAGGATTTCTGCTGGACAGAGCTTCTACTTTATAAGCCCTTTCGGCATATCCAAACAGACATTGGCATCTCCACATCTGAAATAACTAACCATTGGGAAAACATGAAAAACTCTTACGCCCCTTTACATGTTAATAGAGCCACTACTCTAGAAGAAAGCGCACTGGGGCAAGTAGCGGCAAATGACTCATGAGGATCGATCCCCGCACGCACAACTATTTGAATGGGAGCATATATCCCGCATGCACCCAACACTCAATACAACAATTGATGATCTAGACATGATAGGCCTCCGTGACTTTGACATTAACCACGATTGGAAGGTTCATTCAATCCCTGCTGCCTTACAAATAAGTGCACCTAAATTCATAGACATCGCCCGCACTGAAAATTCGCCGCCAGTTGTTACTCCACCTACCCATTTAGACACTCTACAACTATCATCAAAGCAACACCTTGCCTACTCAATTGTGCTTTCACATGCAACTCAACAAGGAGAACACCCACCATTGAAGATGATCATTCAGGAACCGCTGGAACAGGAAAATCATACCTCATACAATGCATAAGAAATGGGCTTAAAAATATGGTGGCAAATTAAAATCTTCCCTCCTGTACTAGCCCCAACAGGTGGGTATTGCATTCAATATAAAATCATCCACTATACATTCTTCCCTCCGAATACCCATATCCGACATGAACCCCTCGAAGGACAAGCCCTAGTGATCTTCCAAGAGCGTATGAGTCCCATACGTTATATACTCATAGATGAAATGAGCTTTATAGGTCCTACAATGTTACACAACATCAACAAAAGACTTCGTGAGGCATTCCCCCAACATAGTAACCACGTGTTCAAGATGGCGCTTTCAATGATTTTGGTGGGAGACTTAGGCCAGCTCCCCCCGGTCAACGATGTACCATTATATGTAGGCAACAAAGTAGGAAGCTCCCTTTGGCATGCTTTTGATACCGTGATCACCTTGGACACAAACTTCAGGCAACAAGGATTAAACTCCACACAACTTGAATTCAGAGAAATGTTGACCAACATCAGAAACGCAGAAGCAACCGTTAAGGATTGGTCTCTTCTCATGTCACGTACCAAGTCGTGCATGTCTACCTCAGAGCAATCCATGTTCATGACTGAGAAGCACCTATTTGCAACAAAGGACCTAGCAAACAAGCACAATAAACAAATGCTAAAATCCTTGCACGTACCAATTGCAATGAGCATCGCAGAACAAAGCAAACATAACTCTGACTCAGACATCAACGACACTCAACTAGACCCGGTAGTTTTCCTATGCACAGGACAAGAGGTCATGTTGACATCTAACTTATGGGTTAGCTCAGGATTGGTTAATGGTGCACTCGGGCAAGTGACAGATATCGTGTACAACCCAGAAACACAACCACCGGACTTGCCATCCTTTGTTGTTGTCAACTTCAAACACTACCAAGGGCCCCCATGGGACATACTCAACCCAACACACTTGCCCCTACCTCCTGTCACACGTGGAAATCGTCGCCAAATCCCACTAAAAATGTCTTGGGGCCTTACCATCCACAAATCACAGGGCCTAACCCTTGACAAGGCCACAGTAGACATCGGAAACGTTGACCGCCAAGGACTAACATTCACAGCAATGTCAAGAGTTCGTGCCATCAACGATCTACAAATCCAACCAGCTTTTACGTTTGAACGCTACGCACGAATGAGATATACCAAGAACGTAAAATCACGCAAGGAGGAGGAGAAAAGACTTTGCAACACAGCATTGGCACACGGCGGACAAGGCATGGAAATACTCCTTCCCCCATCATGCGCACAAAACAATACCACGATCTAGGATCCACATTCAATATATCATGTAAAATATATTCTATGATATACGATAGATGTTTGAGCGCAGAACAAAAGTTACATTTTGCAAAACTATTCACATGTCTATATGTAAGGATCCACATTCTGCAGGCTTCCGAGCTTAGAAATGTTGTTTACGTATGGATGAAAGAAGATTTCAGTATGCAATTTGACAAGCCAAGATTAAGGCAATTGTATGGGATTCGCTTTCTGAAATCAAAGTAGAACCAATACCACTTATTAAAATTGAAATAGAATTATACTGTTCCTGGATGCAAACAGGAAACCACTCTCTTCGGCATGCTATCCAGTCCATGATCGCCTTCACATCCAAACTATAATGAATACAAAAAATTCAATCCCTCTCCGGCGTAACTTGCAACTCATTTGCAATTGCTAGTATCACAAGTACAACTATTAGTTCAACTCCTATAGTCAGCTCATTAAATGCAGTGTCCTATCAGCTTCAACTATCTCCAAAACATGACATTTATTATAAAAAGCAAATCATCCTTAAAAAAATTTGTAAAAATAATAAAACTTTTAGATGCTAATTATTTTTGATGATGTGAAATTTCAATTTTAAAATTACTGGATGCTAATTATATATTTTTTAAATCAATACTAAAACAATTCAACGATGTCATACTAAGACATTGGAACACCTCTTAAATGTAAAAGCCAACTCCAGCTCCAAATTGTTGACACCTGTGTACTTCACCATTATCAAAGCATGTTCCATAATTTATATTGTCAGTGGTCCATATAAAGTCAGTGTCCAAAAGATTGGTGGTCATGTTTTCATGTAATAATTTGGGTAGATGCTTGCAGGAAAATGTCATTAAGTGAAATGTACAATGTATGGAGAGAAAAGTAGTTCCTGGCTGAGTTGGTTACAGGGACCTTCCACGAAAATGTCACTAGTCAAAATCAAAAGCTGCAGAGAAGCTCAAAGGAAAGTGGCTTCCAGTTGGTTGATTATCAAAAGTTCATTAAAAAAAATATGAAGTTTAAGGAAAACATCATCATTTAAAGGCCAAAAACAGAGCTCATACAACAAAGAAAGTGGGAAAAGAGTTTGCAGCAGCAGAAGAAGAAGATGTCCAAGGTAGGCCAAGAAAATCCAACTTTGTTTTGAATTTTGTATTCCAGATTTACAATTAAAAATTGGTGTGCAGAAAATGGTGTTGAAGGTGGACCTCAACTGTGATAAATGCAAGCAGAGGGCCATGAAGACTGTTGCAGGCATCCAAGGTAAAATGCAAAGAGGGTTTCTAAGACCATTGCTTTTTGTTTTTTAAACAGAAATTCTCTACTGTGGGTGTATTTTTGGATTTGTGGCAGGCGTTGAATCAGTGCAAAGTGATATGAAGGAACAGAAAATCACAGTGATAGGAGATGCAGATCCAGTTTGCATCATCAACAAACTCAGAAAGTTTGGGCAGTCAGAATTAGTGAGTGTTGGGCCTGCAAAAGAGCCTGAGAAAAAGCAGGCAGAGAAGAAAGAGGCACCCAAGGAGGAGAAAAAAGAGGTTCCTAAGAAGGAGGAGAAAAAAGAAGCCCCAATGACAAATATAACTTATGTGTATCTCCCACCACACTGCGAGCCTTGTTGTGGTGGGTATCGCTATAATTATTGCCATTACTGGTCTGGCTAAGACAATCCCAATGCCTGCTCCATCTATCTTTGTAATTATTAGGCCATTAGTAGTACAGTTTTCGTATGTTTAATTTCAAATGATGAGTCTCCCGAATGTTAAAAGGGAGAAAATATATCACCATGTCATTATGTGACATACATTTTCTGCAAATTATTGAGGGATCGGCCTCCCCCATAGATTTTCTTGGCAGGCATTTGTAATGCTCTGACTTGACATTATTGTTTCGTATTTGGATGATAAATCGCCTGGTTTGATCAGAAACATGGATAAAAAACTAGTTAATGATTCTGTATTACAGGAGACATTCGAGACTGTGGGCTTCAACCCAAGAGAGCTTTATAAATGGATTCCAGCCCCATGTTCAAAACCCACAAATCTAATTACCCACAGGGATCAAATTTGAAGTCGTCAATCCCTTTCAAATGTCTTTTAGTTTGTATGATTAAAAATGTACACTTCAAAAAAACATTGAAATTTAAAATTATACTTAGAAAGTTTAACCAAAAACCTTTTGTCATGTAAATTGTATTCTAAGTTAAAATTAAAATTAGATATATATTGAAAGAAAATTAAAATTTTCATTTTTCTATTGAAGGGTAATGTGTTGTTTAATATGTCATTTACGAAGGGTAACTTGACCTAGCCGTCAAATTAAAATGTGGGATCCCTTCAAATTTGATCATTGCCCATAATATCAACACAGATTGTTTGGCCCCAAATTTAAAAAAATTAGAAATCCAATTACCCAACATGGAAAGAGAAAAATATAGTTTGCCATTGATTGCAATTGAGACACAAGTACAAATCTTTCTTTTATATACGACTAATAATTTATGGAAAATCTAACATATCGAAGCAGACATGATGTAGATTTCACGAAGGCATTGATGTTAAGAATTGTTATCCTTTTTTCCCTCCGTGGAGTGTCATCTGCAGAAGATTTTTACAAATGGGCTGAAATAAACCAAGCAGGGGATGAAGTCTAGAATCAATGAGGAGGCTAAGAAAAGGTTATATCTTGCATGTTTGGGAACGATGAGCATGCACAAGTAGTTTTGTAGTATGGAAATTAGGTTATCTATGGCCAAATCTACTAGGTCTACAAGCATGGAACTTTGACTTCCACCATGAAAGACCATCCCATTTCCGGTTATGTGGGTTGAATTTCCTTTCTCAAACTTGCTTTGGACCCTACCAAAAGGAAATAGTTGGTCAATCAGGAAAATTCATTTGGTGTAAAAACAACGTGATAAGTTTGTCAATCTCAAAGTTTAGCCCCCTGCATATATTGAAATGGACCTCACTTCGCCCTTCTTCACTCTATCAAACTTCTCGGTCTAAGTTTTCAATTCCCTTGACCTATGGGGTTTCTCAAAAACCCCAAAACTTGTTTTTATTTTCATAGAGAAGGACATCTCATATGAGACTATCCCTTATGCAAACCATGTGAACTACTCAAAACCTTCATTAAAAACCTAAATTTCATCTGTAATATGATAAAACAAATGCTTCCCGATTGACCTACCGATAAAAATGTCCCACATCGACAAACCTTACCTTGTTCGGTGAATGACATTTCTCCCCTCCAATTGATAGCACTTCAAGCCCTTATGTTAATTTAACCAGCCAAGTCCCTCAACACGTTCTCACCTCACTTAATCACCCTCAACATGTTATTATTGTTCTCACCGCACCTAATTACCCTAATGTTCTCACCTCACCTAATCACCTCAACACGTTATTATTATTCCATTTGAACATGTCAACCCCGCTCGATTTACTACTCCACCAATATCGCTCCTTCAAAGATGCCCTTTAGGGGCGAAAATCTTTGCAAATTGTGAGCTTCAATGCGTCCCTTCTTATACTAATATATAGTGTTCTCCTTCCCTAGTAATAGTAGAGTTTCCTCCTCTAGCCCAATTGCCAAGTAATCGATTTCCTCAACAATTGGTTTAGTTTTCCCAATAAAGTGTATAATGAACATGTATTTGGTTTTCCCAATAAAGTGTATAATTTTATATCGGAATGGGAGGAGGTTGTCAATCCATATCCCTATGTTTGAAATTTAAAAACTCTTGATATGTGGAAACCAAATGTTCTTCTTCTTCAAGAAGGAGGGGCTAAACTTGAATTTTCCCTCGAGTGCAGATTTGAAAAGAAGTGACTTTTTTCCATTTTGGTCACTCTTTTGGAAGTGGTGGAATGGTGCTTGGTGTCGCCCATTATGGCTCAAAACCTCATTTTTCGACAAGGGAAGATCCTCTCTGTCGTTGTTTATAGATCACAATGCTCATCCATTTAAGAATAATTCATTTTTGTTAAGTTTATGCTCCCAATGATTCTCATGAATGAACTCAACTTTTCTAGTGGATGGGGGACACCTTCCCTCTTCTAAGTGGGTTGTTGTGGGGATTTCAACATGGTTGAAAATAAGATAGATATAAGTCGGTATAGTAACCACAATATTTCACCTGTTGAATTTGGAGCTTGGCTCTATTGTACAAACACCTTAGGAATTTTTTAAACCTGTTCATGGGAAGCATGATACTCAAAAAGAACATTAGTTCAACTTATCAAATTACTGTATGACCTTGATAGAAAATTCAATGGCGTAGATAGATTTTATCTATACTTGAATCTTCACATCATTCCCTTTGACCTTACTGCAACCACTTATCATATCATCTTCCTATTTATTTCCAACTCTCTCTTAATAATGTCAAAAATCATTCTTGAAATCATCATTTAAACTCAATGTGCAACATCATAACAATAAGAATTGTATGACCTCACTTATCAATATTTGGAATTCGATCTCCAAACATCAAGAAGGGGATAGTTGGATAATTTAGTGGGAAGAAGCTCTAGTCAAATGCACATCCTTTCTCCAATCCTATGGAAAAAGTGTAGCTTGGGCCAAAAAGAGAGGAACAGTACAAAGGTGGCTAGAAGAAAGGCATAAACTCCTCATTTCTAATCATTTGGTTGAAAACCTTTAAACTATTATGGATGTTATGGAAAATTAGACAAGTGAGTTTGAGTTGTAATGAGGAAGAAGAGCATGCATACGCTCTCGTCTTACCCGGATGAGAGCTAGGCATAAAGGTTCCAAGATTTTATTCCAATACCTAAATCATAAACATAAAAAAGAGAGGATAATGTCTATCATAGATGACCATGAAAATTTTGCTCCTCTTTAGTCAACAATAAGAAAGTTTTTAGCCGCCACATTCAAGCTTTGTTCACTTATGAGAATGTGCATGATCTTCTCATATAATGAATGGGGTAATGAAATTTTCCAATGTATCCCTACAAAACTCCCACATAACCTTTGTGACCATCTAGACTGCATTGTTGACCCTGAAGAGTTGGAGCATGCTCTCTTTTCTATAGTAGATGAAAAAGCCTTGGATTGGATGGTCTACTCATTGAATTCTTAAAAAGTCATGTGGCCTACAATTCATGAAGATTTTTACCAAGTTTGTCTTGAAGCTAAGGAAATTGGTTCAGTTGGAACCATATCAATCAAGGACTTAAAAAAATCATTACTAAAGGTAGGAAAAACAAAGATAATATATCTAGTTGGCAACCTATCACTCTCCTCAATACTTCCTACAAGATCATTACGAAGGTTAGAGCCAAATACATTAAAGTTGTGGTTCACGACATTGTTAGGCCAAAATAAATGGGATTTCTTGGGGAGATACATTTTGGTCTATTTTTTTAGGCTTGGGAAACTACATAATGGGCCCAACAAACATCCAAAGACTCTTGTACTTTAGCTTGAATTCAACAAAGTTTATGATAGAAATGAATGGAAATTCATCCTCAATATGCTAAACTAGTTGGGTTTTGGGATAAAAATGATTCACATCGTATCAAAATATCCTTTAAATATGCCTCAAATAGACTTTCAATTAACCCTCTCATTGAATCCTTCCCTCTCCAACAATCCATCCGTCAAGGTTGCCCTCTTACTCAATATTTGAATGTTTTTGTTGTGGATATTGGCTATTTGCTACAAAGAGTGCATGAAAAGAATTTTAACTAGCATACCTATATTATATAAATATATGTAAGATATGTCGAGAGGAAATATTACATATATTTATATATTATATAAATATATAGGCGCCTCGCTAAATTTCCCTCTCGGCATATGCTACATAGATTTATATAAATCAAAACATGATATGTAATTATCAAAATGTAATGTTTTGATTTATATAAATATATGTAAGATATGCCAAGAGGGAAAGTTAACGAGGCGCCTATATAATTATATAATATATAAATATATGTAATATATCCCTCTCGGCATATCTTACATATATTTAGTAAATATAGGTATGCTAGTGGCAGCTGTGGGAGTTGCATTATGAAAATGATACCAAAAATACAATTAGGAAAAGAAGTGGGATACCAAAATTATCTTATAAAACTAAAATTTTCCAAACTTTAGAAAACAACATTTTCCATGGGCATGGTTATGTTTTCTTTCTTTCCAAAAAAACATGTCCAAAACATTTTTCGTAAAAAATACCACAATCAAAATCACCTATAAATTACACATTTTGAAAAAAATGAACCATTTAAAAAAACATTCTCAACTTATTAAAATTCCTCATTTTTATAAAACTAAACATTTTTGTGAATGTGAGTAAAACAAATAAATTTATTACAATTTTCAATATATGTATATCCAATAAGAAATCTATTACCATGAATATATATTCCAATAAAAGTTTTCTTGCGATCTTTAGTTGAGTGCATGTGATCTTGAGTGTTGTACACTCTACCTCTCCTTAGAAAATTGGATTTGGCCTTAAGGGACAATTTTGGAGGCTTGTGGGACAAGTTAAACTTGTCCCACACCCTTATTAATTATACCAACCCTACATATGGGTTGGGGGGTCAAAAATAGACCCCATTATGTGTTTTGGGAAGGAAAAGCGTAAGTTTTTATTGCACTTTCTTACATGTGTTTAATTTTGTCCAAAAGGGGTATGGGTTGGAGTGGTGTGTGTAAGAGGGTTGTCATACCTCTCAACCACCCATTTATTATGATTTGGAGTATGGGTTTGACTTGGGTGATGTGCGATGGAGAATAAATGATGTGGCATCCTACATGGAGCCACATCATCTCCCTCTCCCTCTTTTCTATTTATTGGGGTTTTTGAGAAGTATTGGGGGTTACTTAATCATTTATTTTTGGGAATGCTTGGAATTTTGGAGAGCTTTCTTGAGAATGGTGTTTGAGCTTGGAATGGATGGTGCTTGGTTAGGCTTTTGGAAGGATTGGAACTTGTTTGTTCTTGATCCTCTTCATTTGGAAGGTAGATATTCACTCTTGTATTTACTTTGTTATTTTGTTGTACTCATATGTGAAGATGATGGTTGTTGTATTGCTTATGATTGTGGGAAATAGATTTGATCCTTAGGTTGTGGGAGAAATGGAAATGGGGTAAAAATTGAGGGAGGCATAAGAGAAATGTTATTGGGTATTTAGGAGGGAGTTGGGTTGGGATGTCCACCTTGTTGATAAATATGATTTGTGTTTATCTTGTTATTTCTTGAGGGAGGCATAAGAGTGAGGGAGGCATAAGAGTGGGTTGATTTCTTGAGGGAGGCATAAGAGTGGTGTATCTTCTTGGAGGGAGGCATAAGAGTGTTGTGTGTATTGTGATGGAATTTTTGGAGGCTCATAGGTGGACACCCAAGCCATTGAGAGGCATAAGAAGAACCCCATGTTCCTTTCTCCTCCATGGCTTTAGCATGAAGCCTTTGTGTTTTGATATTTGTTTGTTGGTTGTAAAGATATTGGTACTGTGTTATTTTGTATGTATCTTGACTGAATGTGTGTGTGAAAGCCATTTTTTGTGTTACTATGGTTGTCATATAGCCCTCATTTCTTCCTTGTTGGGGTTCGGGGGCCGATGAAGGGGAAGGCTTCTCTCCCTCATTGGATATTTTGGTTGGGTGGAGAGTGTTTCCTACTCCCCCATTTTGTTGTGTGCATGGCTTGATGAAGATGGTGAACTCTTAGGATGAAGTGCTCTTGTTGGAGAAAGGCATGTGAAGTTGTAACTTGCAATTTTAATACTCCTCAACTTGTAAATTATACCTATAGTAAGTTGAATGTAATCTTATCCATTGGTTAGATTTTTGTAAATGAATTATTATGGCTTGCATTTCTTTATCAAAATGGGAACCTTGTAACTATTTTGAAATGCAAGTAAAGATCCTTTAAGTATGAATGTTATCCAAGTTGAATGAAAATGGAGTGTTGATCATTTTGGCATTATTGGAAATCTGGTTTGGATGAGATAAACTTCATTTGGGTATGTTTAATATTCTCTCATTTAAATGATGTATAAGAGGGAATATATGGAATTGATTTTATAGTATAATTTCCTCCTTGTTGCAATAGGATTTGAATTAAGAAAATGGATGAACCACAATTGATTATACCTTTAAAATTGTTATATAAACGAAAAGGGGTGTGATAGATTATTAAGTTTGACAAATACACAAATTTGTGCACTATTATAATTGCTTGGGTGTATTTAAATCTTATTCATAAAATCTTACAATTTGCAATGTTTAATTCCTCACTCTTTTGTTTGCAATCTCCTATTTTCAATGAGAAACTTGATTAGTAAATAAATATATATGCATTATTACTAGAATACGATATTTAATAACAATATACTTGGACTACTTTCAAAATTTTACAATATCATTATATTAATATTATTATTAGGAATTATATATTCATAGTATTATAAATATAAATATTCATAGTATTATATATATATATATATATATATATATAATAAAAAACTAATATTAAAACCTAATATACTTCCAAATCGAAAAACACAAACGTTTTTAGAAATAAAAGAGAATGCAACATGCCCTTGGAGCTACGGATGTAGGTAGTTAGTGTTTTGTTTAAGGTCGGGGGGGGGGCATCGAAACCACCCCCAACCCATTTCAATATGTATGGGATGGGGGTGGGGTGGTGCCTCCTCCCCCACTACTGAAACCCCTTTACATTGAAACCAAACTTTTACGGCATTAATCCCATGTGCTCTTCGCAGTCTTAGTAATTTGGAAAATGTGGTTACCTTGTGGTTTTGTACTCCCGCAGAGATTGTGGGTAAATTAAAATGAAACAAGAATATATATACAAATATGTATATCCACATATATGTACAAATATATAAAAATATACTTCCTCTTTGCAAAATAAATATGTAGGGTTTCTGGGTATTCCACAAATGGGTATATACTCTTTGTATATACCTTCAACCTCCAAGTAAAATATTACATTAAAACAAGTAAGGAAAAAGGGACCAAAACCCACAAAATAAATGGGTAGATCTTTTCCCTAATCACGAAAACTTAACAAAAGAGCGCTTCCAATCCTCTTTAATGGCCTCCATGGCTTCATTTTATTCTCCTCCTTCCTTAACGTGTGTTGGCTTGGAAATTTGTCTTAGGGACAAATTTGTGCTTTTCCAAAACAACACTATGAGAATCTAAGTCCCTCTACTTATAATGGTGCAAGTTTCCATAATATGCATGAAAAACAAATGGATTCAATGGTGCTTTTTCAACCAGAGATCCATAGGGGCACTCCACTGACCCTATGGCAAAGCCTGCAATTCCTTGCTAGGACAGAAAGTGGTCTGAGAGTGGGAAAGGGGAGTGGGAATGAAGGCAAGAAGATCAAGGATGGAGGTAGAACATCAGATGCCTACATACATTGATCAGAAAGTTCATAACATGCATTTAAATGGAAGAAGAATACAAATTTGTAAACCATAGCTACAAGATCGAATAAAAACACATTGGTCACAAAGTACCAATCGATTCCTCCGTCAAAGGGACATAAAATCCTTCTTTTCTTATTAATTTAAAGTAGAAAACTCGCATAATGAAGGGAAATAGAAGAAAATTGCAGAAAGAAGAGAAATGGAAGACGATTGACTATCATTTTTGTCCTCTATTTGTGAAATAAATTTACAATCTCCAAATTTGGTTGCCAACTCGTACAATGACGTATAGAGCCCATGAAATAGCTCACACGAGGCAGTTACAACTTCCTCAAACGTCCACGAAGCGTTTACAAAAAAATTCAATCATTTCGACTTTATTTCAGATACTTCTTTTGCAGAAAAATGGCCATGGCGAGAAATGGCCATGGCGAGGAATGCCGAAATTCATAACTAAAACCATTACAAACTTTTCCAATTTGAATATGGACCGTTAGATCACCTTTTATGCCTTTAAATTTGAGCCATCCATGGTAGAAGGAGATTCGAGTGGCCGCATGTGAGCTCTATGGGTAAGTGCACGAAGTTGGTGGACAATTCCGTGGACATAAAAACCTGAAATAAAGGTACCGCGATCGCGGTTATTGAATTCTAGGTTCGGTAATTACCGAACCTAGTTCCGCGATCGCGGAACTCTGAGACAAAATTTAACAGTCCCGCGACTCGTTATTTTCCTAATTTTCAATTCGAACCGCGACTTTTCCTAAACGTTTTTCACTCGCACTTTCAATACTATCTCAAAATTGCTCATCGGACTTCTGGATAGCGATAGATTCAACCATGCCGCCAAGACGAGGAGGTAAGTCCCCGATTGTAATCATTTTTTTGCATTTTAGGTTGTTTTTTTGCATTTTAGGTTTTTTTTGGCATTTTCATGGGTTTTGTGAATTGTTTGTTTATGTATACAATTTTATTGTTTTATCAGTTGGTCGGCAAGCTCGGGCTCGTGCAAACCGTCAAAACATTCCTCAAAACCCACCGAACATTCCTCAAAACCCTCCGAACATTCCTCAAAACCCTCCTCCAAACATAGATCCGCCCCCTGTGGCTCCTTCTGTCCCCACTGAGCCAACAGGAACGCAAGATAATATCATTGGAAGAATCCAAGAAAATAAAATTGTCATTGAGAACCTAATTCAAACTATAAGACAAAACCATGCTACAAATCCATCCCGCATGACTTTAGCCAATACATTGCAAACATTGATTGGCAAAGTCGAGTCTGCAACCAACCAAATACATAGATGGAACACCTTTAGAAGTGGCTGTGTAGGCGGTGGTATGCGGATAAACTATCTCATGTGGCCGTCAAAGACAAAAAAATTGGAAAATACCTAATTTGTGCATTATTTACCGACCCTAGAACCAATGCCCCCCCTGCAGTTACTTGCAAACGGTTCCCAATCCATTGGTGCCATGATGATAGAATCAAAAACAATTTTTGGGACCGATGGTGGATGGTTTTTGATTATCCACCATGCAACAACAATGAGGTTCCTCTTTATTTTTTGAAGAAATTATATTGTGAGTTTGTGCTCAATGAGGTCCCGAATTATTTTGACTTTTCAGACTTTTTTGGTCGAGGAGGTGGCTCTGCACAGAGCAGACCTGGTGCACGCGTAGGTTAGCCTAGGATCCCCCATGCCCCAAAACCCCCACTGCCTTCAGTTATCCCTCCTACAGTGAAGGAGGTTGTGGAGATTGATACATTGCATGCATTGAGGGAGCTCACTGACACTCTCACCCAACATAGCACCCAGATTGCATCCGGTGATGTTGGTGGAGGTGCCAGTTCTAGTGCACCACACCACTGTGGATCATGTGGTGCCGTATGCACTGCAGGCGAGACATCATTTGCTGGTTCACAGGATTTCTTTTCTATAGATGAGATGGGGAATGTTTTTGGAACTGGAGCCACTGATATTGGTCTTTCACAGGTAAATTTTAAATAAATTTAAATAATATATATATGTACAATAGTTTAATTCACATGTTTGAGATATTAATATATATATATGATTGTACGTCATGTACATACATGTAAAAATAAATTTTTATTTTATTTTAAATAGCAAAGAGCAGTGAAGGAAACATCCGGTGTTGACATGCTAGCTATCAACGGTTGGGCGTGTTTCAAACGTAAGTTTCAAGTTGTACAAACTTACATTTTTAATAAATCATTTAATTGCACTAGATTATTATTATAATTTGTTTCACGTGTATGTTGTACATGTATTAATATTTTTCTCTTTTATACACAGGAGCCTGGCGGGTCATCATCTGCTCGGAACCTGGAACTGCTACCTTGGCATGCCTCGCATGAGTTTTACGCAGGTTAGTTACAAATCTCTTTAATGAATGATAAGAGTGATGAAGAAATGTAAAAAAGGTTAAATCCTCTTGTACCCTTTATCTAAAAAAATCTATGCGTCCTTTCCATATGATTATAAGTTTTATATGGATTGGTGTACTGAGATTTAAGAATTTACAACATCATTGTATGATCAAGAAGTGAGGTTTGTATTCACTTGTTTTTATCTATTAATCCAACATTTATCAATACTATATTGAAATGGGGGTAATTTGTAGTACCTAAATGTATTCCCAACACTTGGAAACATGACGTGTTACAACTATAATGATATATATCTCATTCACACATAACTTGAACAACTTAAGGAAATGTCTCACTCTATATCCACTTCGCTTCTACTAGATAACAAGTATTCTCCATCCCAACCCCTCACAAATCACTGCACATGTTATTGAACATATGCATAATCCTCCATGTGTCTCAGACCTAATTTATTAGACATCATGGACATGTTTGTAGGTTTAGGATAAGTTAAAATCCAACCTATCCACCCCCTACGAACCTATCCCATATGCTTCTAATATTAACTTTTTCAAAAGGGTTACTTGGCTTAGTCAACCTAGGTAGTACTTTTAGGTTTGTTGAGTAAGAAATCTAACGATTGGTCATATATAAATATTCATTCACTAAAACCTAGTAGGGTGACCTTGGAAAATTCAAGGATCCTCTATTCTCACTCTAATAAAATTAAGAAGAAACATCAAGGACCATTTGATTCCTTAAGAGTACCCATAACAACAACAAACTACCAGTTTGAAGTTATCCATGTTTCTTCCCATAGATCAAACATGAGCTAAATTTGTGCATGTTTCCATGTGTGAGGGATGAATCAAGGGCTTGTATTCTATTATATATTATGCCACACCTCATAATGGGTTTGAGGAGCTATAATGTATTGGTCATATTTATACCCTTATTTAAAATTTCTACTGAAAAAGGTACAAGGATTATAAACAGGTAGACAATTATTATCTAATTAACTTCCAACATCAATTAAGCATGACAAAAATAATTCATTCCAACTTGAAATGGACTAAGTGATAAACAATAACTTTATCAATATACAAGAGGGGAGAGAAACTTAGCTTGTTTAGGAAGATTCTGGGATGAGCTAGATGTGACAGGTAGCAGAGCAGGAGAAGATAAGACTTTAGATTCTACAAAGAAGATTATAGAACTGGAAAACATGTAGGTTCAAGACCATACATGATATGTACATGGTCTATGTAGTAGTAGTTGTACAATCTAATACAAGGAATTTTTCTGCCTAAGATCATAAGGTAGTTGAGCTCTCAACTTTCTAGTGCTTTTGCTTGTTTAGAAATTGTGTGATCATTGTGTTGCTCTTTTTCACACAACATCGAGATGACCTGTAATGATCAACAGTAAAGTAGAAACCCTAATAACTTAGATCCTATGTATTTAGCCTAAATAGAAGATAAAATTTATTAATGTATTTTTATTCTTTCTTGAGTAACTAAATATTGATTTGTACATGTTTTTTTGTATAGCTCTTAAGTAGATTTTAATAAATTGATTTGTACATGTTTTTTGTATAGCTTATGATCTGCATGAGACTCCTCCACATATGCAGATCGGCCTTGTGGAGGTCTTTGTAGATACCGCCATAAAGATCTCGCAAATCCACTAACCGAGATACACAATTTTTTAAATTTGTTAAATTTTGGAGGTTCATTATTTCTTATTAAACTTAAATCTACAATATCAAAATTTGTAGGTATATATATATATGTGTGAAATATTTAATTTGAAAATTAATTATTTGTATGTAGCTTACCCTCGTGAGTCTATTGTTGTCCTCGCGACGCATCAACAACAAATCGATAGGGATCATGACATCATGCGGTAAGATTGCACATGCATTTTAACTAAATTGTACAAGTTTCTAAATTTTGAAGGTATTTTAAAATTTTGGGTGTTAAAAACTTGTTGTTTATGAATGTGCAGTTAGGTTGCAGTGCATGCTTGGAGACACCTAGGACCACATAGATGAAATCCGTAGTGGCATCTCCCTCCACTACATCCCCAAGTCATGGACGTGTTACTTCTTAAGCAAGGCGAAGAGAGGGAAGATGTTTCATGAGTAGATTTATAGTCCACTTGGATGCCACATATATGTGGTCATGAGTACATCTATTCACAAGTCCATTGTATATATATCTAGCCTTTTGCGACCGCATGTGGTCCCATATGTACATTATGGCACGTGCTTAGTTCGAGATCTGTATACATACATTATGAACTTATACATGTACATATATATTTTCAGAGACGTGCGCGTCTGGAGCACACTTTATTTGATTCTTATATATATATATATATATATATATATATATATATATATATATATATATATATCCATGTGTGTTGGTTAAATAAGGCTATAAATTTGGTTATTTTGGTATTATTGCTAACTCTGAGAAAGTGGGTTTTGATCTTTGTTCGGTGGATTTAGTGTATTACTTCTAGTTATATATTTTCTAGTATCTTTCTGATTATTATTTGTGGTATATTTCGTGCCATGGGCATTTTGAATTTTTATTTTTCAAACTAAAACAATATTGTTAGCTCTATATCAAGCCAACTTAAGTATTAGTAACTAGAGATGTGCTATGTATAACGTGCATTGATTCTTGAGGTACCAATTTACATGAAGAAAAAGTAATGAAATGGCGGACTTAGAATTTGGGAGTGAGAAAGATGGATATTTTTTGTAGGTTGATTACTTTTTATTTTTCTCATTATTTTTCTCTAGTTTTTTATTTTGTTTACATGTCACTTCTAAAAATATGAATTATTATATTGATTCCATAACTTCCACACCTTATTTATAATATTGGATGCTCAATGAACCAATTATATATTACTATGTTAACAAAAAAGTGGTATCGAATCAATATGCTATCGAAGGTGAAACGGTCCCATGGGAACCTGTTGGTTATATTTGGTGAAGAATCAAGGGCCATCTTTATGAGGATACCCATGTCTTCAACAATATTTCTCCATTGCGTGAATTCCATAGCAGTTTCAATCTCCCACTTGGCGTAGGAAAAGGCGAAAGAGACAAATCTTGCAGAGACATATGTGGGATAACAGGAAAGGGAAATTTCATTGTATTAATCAATACAACAACTACTTGAATTGAAATATAAATAACATGAAATGAGGTTGTAGTTGTCCTCCCTAAGAATGATGTTGCAAATATTACAGTGCATGCAACATAAGTGCGTGGACGAAGAAAACTCAATATAGTTGGACATTGTACACCCCCTAATTCTAAATCTTCTACTTATTTTCCACATACAAAAAATATTTATTAAATTATGGGAGCACAGAACCCCTACTTTACCATTTTTAATAAAATAGTGCTCTTCTTTTGTACTTGTTGCAACTATCCAATTATTGTTAAATCTACAACATTAACTTAGGTTTTTCCATGGTTAACGCCTCTTTATCTCGAATGAATTATTTGTATTATTATGCAAGGAAAATGCCATGTCAGAAATGATGGGAGGATTCTCATATGATTTCCAGGAAATCCCATGCCTTCACACTACCCCATACCAACCCCTACCATAGACCTGCCACACTCCACTTCCCGAGCCATTATTTTCCTCTTCCATTTCAACCACGCACCAAACTGTACACAATTACTTCCCCCATTAAATTAATTTTAATTTTATTAATCTATTATTTGTAATCTTAGTTTTTTATAATATCCATGGTTGAAAATGATATGTCATTATTTGAGGGGGTGAAAGTTCCAGGGCATTATAGACTATAAGACCTTATCAAAGAGTAAGAGGAAAATTCTTGGGTAAGTGTTTTAGATGCAATAAATATGTAACTCATAGGTCTTATGAATGCCCTGAAAATTCGTCAACTAGAAAAGTAAGAGGTTTTCATGTGACTTAAGGTGAAGAGGACGAATAAATGGAAGAGTCAGAGGTTCATTCGGGCGTAGTCCCTTAAGAGCCCTGAGACCAAAATATCGTTCAAATTCGACGGGTGACTACTCGGACTCCGTGCCACCTAGAGAGGCCTCGTCTGATCCAACACCTCCGCACATGCAGACCCTCTACAATAGCCTCTCTCATTTTTTTCTTTCTGATTTCGGTGCTCTCGCTGTCCTAATGTTTGCAAACGCGCAGAATAGTGCAGTTGGAGCCAGTGTAAGGTTGTCAAACGCTGTATTTTGCAAAGGGTGGGCCGTGGCACCGAACCGCCTACGCCGGCACGTCCGGGTGGCCAGGTGAACGCTAGAGGAGGCGGTGTTTCGGTGCGGGAAAGGGTCGTTGCTTCCGGGCTACTTCGTTCGGGCTTAGTCCCTTAAGAGCCCTGAGACCAAAATATCGTTCAAATTCGACGGGTGACTACTCGGACTCCGTGGCACCTAGAGAGGCCTCGTCTGATCCGGCACCTCGGCATACGGACCCTCTACAATAGCCTCTCTCATTTTTTTCCTTCTCATTTCGGTGCTCTCGCTGTCCTAATGTTTGCAAACGCGTGAAATAGTGCCATAGGGACATCTTTGGGAATCATTTAAAATTTCAAAATGATTATCCCAAATTTCACTAGCTTTTCTTGATTTGTTGTTTAGAAAGTTTGTCAGGACATTGGTTTCAAAATGTTTTCATCAATTTCAATCAAAAATTAGGTTTCTTATGTAAAATTCTAGGAGGTGTTTTTGTCAAATTTTGTTTGTCTACGGTTTCAACATGAATTTCCTTATTCACATTTTCATTGTCTCCTTCAATTTCAACATTTGCTACATCATGAGTATTTAATTATTCTTCAACATTGACAGAAAACTTCTTCATCACTAGTATTCAATTCAACTTCAACATTGACAAAGTAGAAACATTACCTAGTTCTTCATTGCTTATGATAGTTGAGATTGAAGATGAACCTCTTCTAGATTCACGAAGTTTCCGCATTCGCTCAAAGCATTTTCAATTTTGTTGGCCTCTAATTAAATGCAACGGTGTTTTTACTTAATGACTTCCTTTTTGACTTCGTTTTTGTCTCCCATGATGTTTTGCTTTCGGTGATAAAAAACGTGCTCGAAAAAGATAGAATTTCGCAAAGAATGTGCACGGCAAGGTCGACAAGTAAAAATCACATGGTAATTCGGACGTTGGGATGTGTGTAAATATGTTTTATAAAGCGTGAGCGCTTTATAAACCATGAGCGCGCTTTATAAACCGCGTTCGCGGTATTTTTACAAAAAACCGCGATCACGGAGCTATTTGCCGAACCTTAGCCTCGGAAAATCTTTGTTTTTCCCCAACCAAAGCTATGGAAGGTCATTATGAAGTGCAAAAGATAAAAACCTCAAATCTGCTCTTCCAAAGACTTGAACCATGCTAAAAACTTAAAACATTTCACAAAAATGGTGCCATCACGTATGGTAGACTCTTAGCTTTGTAAAAATATTGTTTTTAAAGTGAATAGAATAAGATAAATATCATTTTATAATTTATTACTAACAATAGGTCCTTAAGACATTTTTTTCCGTGAATGTTCATGTCTACGTTTAAGACTGTAACTTTTGTTTCGCTTATCAAAATATGATAAAAATTATACCATCCCAAGCATGGACAAATTCTATGCAACTTAAAAAAAAAAAAAAAAATTGATTTCGATATTTTTTGATATAGTTATGGCGGGCAAACGGAAAGCGCTCCATTTTCTAAATATTTTCAGACCACTTTCAAGGAAAAAATCATTAAAAAAATATTGCTAAAAAAATACAAAATAAAATCCATCCCAAGATAGACAACTACATCTAACTTTTCACCAAAGGAAAAAAAAATAACAAGATTTGGTCATCCAAAATGCGGGCAAACGGACTCTGATCTTATAAGTTTTTCGAAAAAAAAAAGTAAGTCATATAATTTTAAGTGTTTAATATAGCTAAACTTGTCCGTTTTTACAAAAATTAGTATTTTAGAAACTACATTCAATGCTACGATTCATATTTATATAAATTTTTCTAATTTAGAGTGCATGTATAGCTAATAATCCCTACAAGTTGAGATTTCTTTGTTTTTGCAATATGACGTCGAGGATGACCCTATATTTGTCCATCAACTTCCCGCACTTACCCCTATCGTTTTACACCTTTTTAGAATTTTGGAAATTTTTCACTTTTATCTCCGCCAGCCCATTTTGACTTTTCAACGTGGACACGTGGCACCATTTGATTGGATATGGGGTCACGGCTCAATTTAGAACATTTTGAACCTTTTTTGGAGAAAGGTTTAAGATCATGAGAATCCTCCTGCATTCGCATTCCCATTTTGACATGGCACAATTTGATTGGCTGCGGGGTCACATCAAACTTTTTACTTTTAACCCGAAGGCTAAAAACTTGAAATCCCACTTTGACCGGTCAACAGGGACACGTGGCATCATTCTATTGGTTACGGGACTCGAACCTTAATATTTTCTCCACTCCTCCAGGGCTCGCATGGATCCATCATCGCCATTTACACTTTTTTGCCGAAAAGGCAAAGTGACAAAGAAACCTCCTCAGCCCCGCTAGTCTGCCTTGGGCAAAAATTACAACTTAAGTTTGTCAAGCCATATCTTGCAAAATACAAGGAGTTAGAACAACTTCTTTACCTTTTTGGAAAGGGGAAGAAATTTCCCATCTGATGAAGTAGGTTCCAAACATCCTTGAGCCCTTGGAAAGAACCAGAAATCAAAATACTCAGTTTTGACCAATTTCAAAGGGTACCAACTCAAAATTTCTAAGTCCAAACTTGGAAAAAGAAGGAAACTTTTTGAGGGGACAACAAGTGGCTCTAGCTTGGGGACATGACATGGATTGAACAGGGAGAAAACATGGCATGAGGATCTAAAATCTCAAGTTTTAAAACATATAACATTGACCAGTGCCTTATCCATTGGGCCTTGCAGAGTCATGTACAACTTCTAAGGAAAGAAAGAAGGAAGAAGAGGACACACAAACCAAAAAAACACACAAAAACAAAAAGGGGAAAACAAAAACACACAACAGAAAAAGGGGAAAAAGCAAAACTATGGTACAAGGTGAGGGAAAACTCACTTTCACTGATGATATAGCTTCAAATATTGCCCACTCCTAGGCAATCCTAATGGAGTTCCATCCAAGTATGATAAGAGAAAAACATTCTCACCACAAGTTCCATGAATTTGAAATGGACCCAACCACAAAGAATCAAATTTTCCATGACTTCCCTTTGGTTCTCTTCTCTTGTCCCAAAGTAGGACAAAGTCTCCAACTCTGAACTCTCTTGCCTTGGTCCTTTTGTCAAAGAGTTTCTTCACTTTCAATTGATGTTCTCGATTTTGTCCACCACCTGAGATCTGTTTTCTTCCAGCTTCTCAAGAAAAAGGATCCTTTTGTCAATGGAGTCTTTGTATTGGCCATCTTCCACTGATTGAAGCAATTTGAGAGCTGGCATTTCAATTGTGATGGGGATCTCTGCTTCAACTCCATACAACAGCTGAAAAGGTGATGTACCTATGGCCTTCTTGGGAGTGATCCTATCAGCCCACAATGCATCATACAATCTCTTGTGCCAATTCCTTTGATTCTCATCAACAAGCTTTCGAACAATGGTCACAATATTCTTGTTACTTGACTCAGCTTGACCATTTCCTTGTGGATAGTAGTCAGAAGAATGGGCTAGAGAGATTCCAAAACCATAACAGAACTCTATCAACTCTCTTGAAGAGAAATAAGTGGCATTGTCTACAACAATCTTTTGAGGCACTCCAAAATGGACAATGATGTATTCTTTGATGAAGTTGCATACTACTTCAGAGCTAGCTTGTTTGGTTGGAATGGCTTCCACCCATTTGGTGAAGTAGTCTATGGCAGTGAGCACATAAGTATGCCCAACACTTGAATGAGGATTCAACACACCAATGAAGTCCAGCCCCCATTGTTGAAATGGTTCTTCAATGATCACAGCCTGAGAGGCAATGCAACTAACTGTGGTTTTCCAACAAATTGTTGGCATGGCATATATTTGGAAACCCAACTCTGAGTATCAGCAAAAAGAGAAGGCCAATAATACCTACCTCTGAGAATCTTATGAGGGCAGTGACCATTGTTGAGAAGTGTCCACCACATGCTTGGTCATGATAGGCCTTAAGCAACTTTCCTTGTTGCTCTTTATCAACACATCTAAGGAAACAACCATCCATTCCTTTCTTGTAAAGTGCATGATTCCAGATCACATACTTGGTTGCCTTCAGTTTGAGATTTCTTCTTTGCTTGTAATCTAGATGAGAGGGACATTCTCCATAAGTGAGCAAAAAGCAATATCTGCATACCACTCATCAATAGTGGTTACAAAGAGAACTTGTGGGCAGTCTTCTAGGCAGGTTGAACAAGTGTCATCTTTTCCCTCCATGTTGAGCTTTGAGAGTTTCATCTTCAGCAATCAACTTGCATAACCATTTCCTCTTACCAAATTAGAGGGCCTAATCTCTAGGTCATACTCTTGAGTCTTTACAATCCAATTTCCTCTTTTGACTCTAGGATCTTGTTGTGTTAAAATGGATTTGATTGCACTTCAGGGACCATCACCATAGTATGAGAATTGAGGATGTAGAATCTGAAGTTCTTCACAGCCTTAACCACCGCAAATGCGTGTTTTTCCAATTGATTGTAGTTGAGCTCGTGCTTCTTCAAAGGGCAGCTCATGAAAGAAATAGGTGCTTCCAAACCTTCATCATTCTTCTGGAAAAGGATAGTAGAGAGAGTGTTATCGAGGCATAACAATACATGATGAATTCCTTATTGAAATCTGGAGATACAAGAGTTGGAGCTTTGGCAATAGCTCTCTTGATCTCTTCAAATGCAGTTTTCCCTTCATGGCTCCATTTGAAACTTGCTTGAGGCTTCATCATGGAGGTGATGTGATTTGTTAGTTCAGAAAACTCAGGGACAAAGCGGCGAAGAAATTTTACCTTCCCAAAGAATGAGTGCACTCCTTTCTTACTGGTGGGTAGAGATAGTGCTTGAATAGCTCTTACTCTTTCGGGGTCAATGTGTGCTCCATGCTTGTTCACGATGTGCCCCAACAACTTGCCTTCTATGACTCCAAAGATGCATTTCTTGGGATTCAATTGATATGTCATGTTTCCTACATCTTGCAAGAACTTGTTCCAAATGACAGATGTGTTCTTCCCTTTTCTTTGAAAATATTGTGAGATCATCAAGATATATGACAATGCAATGCTTCAAATCTTTGAAAGGCCAAGTCCATTGCTCTTTGGAATGTGGCTCCTACATTGATTAGGCCAAAAGGCATTCTGCTATAGGAAAAATTTCCCCAAGGAGTTGTGAATGTTGTTTTGCTACAATCTTCCTCTGCCACTTTGATTTGGTTGTACCCTGAAAAACCATCAAGCAGAGAGAGCATCTCAGATCCAGTGACTGCTTGCAAAATGTGATCCATGATTGGAAGAGGGTAGTTATCCTTGAGTGAGGCTTGATTCAAATTTCAGAAGTCAACACATATCCTTATCTCACCATTCTTCTTCCTCACTGGCACAATGTTAGCCACCCATGTTGAGTGGTGAATGGGAAAAATGATTCTGGCATTCAACATCTTGGTCACTTCTTCCTTGATGATATCAACAATCTTTGGGTTATAGGGCCTTTGCTTTTACCTGAAGGGCTTAGCACCTTGTTTCAAAGGAATGGAATGGTGCATTTCCTTTGGTTGGAAAGATTTGAGTTCTTCATAGGAGTAAGCCAAAACATCAGAGTATTTCTTGAGTAGAGCAACAAACCTTCTCTTCTCTTCAGGTGAACAACATTTTCCAATGTTGACCATTCTTGGATCTTCTAAAGTACCAATGTTTTCTTTGTCAAAATCAGATGGACACCAAGAAGATAGCTTTTCCTTCTCTTGAATGAATCTATCATGTTTGTCAAACAGATCTTCCAAAGAGACTAAGCCTTTGGGAATTTTGTTGCCTTTCAGTCTGATCATGCCCTCATCATCAACTTCTTCAATTCCATCAGTTTCTTCTTCAGTAACAACTTCCCTATGAGGATTGACACTTCCTTCAAAGAAGAGATTATTGAAATTGTCTCTTTGCTCTAAGAAGGTCAAAATTTGATTGTCATCATTGAAGACTTGCCAATGATTTGCATTATCAGGTACACTAGGTCTGAATACCATCTCAATGGTTACTTTATCTTTGCCAAAAGAAGGATGAGGTGTCAATAAGGAGGCTGACACTGTAAGAGAATCAACCCTTTCATTTTGTTTCCTTGGAATGGCTTCAATAGAGAATGCATCAAAGGATTCAATGCAATCCCAAACCCTATTTCTGTAATGTCTGAGCCTTGGGTTCTTCACTTGATATTGCTGGTGAATTTTCTTCACTATCACCTCTGCATCACCAAGGCATCTCAGCTTCTTGATTCCCATGTCCTCTGCAACACTCATGCCCAAAAGAAGGCTTCATATTCTGTTGTATTGTTTGTGTTATCAAACTGTAGTTTGTAGGCAAAAGGATGCATTTCTTGGAAGGGGAATACAAAACAACACCAGCTCCTGAGCCTGCCCTTGAATGACTGCCATCAAATTCCATTGTCCAGATCTGATCTTCTTCTTCCTCCATGAGAAGTGGCAAGTTTTCATCCTTTTGTGATGTGAGAAAGTAGTTTCCTAACTCAAAATCTTGAAGAAGGATGTTGGCTCTTGGATCATCAGACTTCTTCACTGTGAATTTCATCTTTCTTACAGGCAACAACCTCTTCATTTCACCTTTGACTGGGATAGTTGCAGATGACCAATCCATTTTAATTTCTCCACCTAGGTCTCTACAAAAACTTCTGCTCAAAAGCATGCCAAAAGATGTTGGGATGTCTGCCACTAAAATAGTTAGAGCACTTTCTTATCAGGGAAGTCAGCCAGAGCTACTTGTGCATCCTTTATTCTTCCAATCAAGTGGCACTTGTTTAGATTCCATTGAATAACATGCTCCATTTACTCTAGTCAAGGTTAGGCCAAGGGAATTTGCAACTTTGAGTGGCATTACATTATCAGAGGCTCCAGAATCAATGATACAATTGTTTAACTCAAAGCCATTTATGAGGAGAGACAAATAGAAAGGCTCAACCCTAGTTGTTTTGGAAGCACTGAGAGCTAACATATTTTGAGATGGAGGTGTGGATGGTGTTGGAAGAAGTCCTTTAGAAGTGGAACTTGAGGATATAGAGCTACTACCCTAGACTGCATTAATGAATCTATCAAATTGGGCAGGGTGTGTTTGCAGGTACTCTAACTCTGAGAGTTGGACTTTGGTTTTGCTTGCATGCTCTACAAAATCAAATGGGGCAATGTTGGGTGAGGAGGAAGTTCCTGAAGTGGAGGAGGATTTACATGGCAAGGCTTTGAAGGAACCTTGGATGCTTTGGATGGTAGATTCTCTCCTAAAGGTGAAGTAATCAGTTTAGTAGAAGGTGAAGGTATAACCTTTGGCTGAATTGTGGGTGTTTTTGTAGAGACTCCAATGGAAGGGGAAGTACTCTTAACAATTTGAGAACTAGAAGAAGAAACAAAAGACTTACTTGGTATAACAACATGGTCCTGGCAACAACCAGGTATGGTTTTTCTTTAGTAGAATCCATGGAGGGTGGCAATGGAGAACCTTTGTTGATGATCCTCTTCTGTGTGACCTCTGAAGTGGAAAATTCTTTGGCCTTCTTCTCCTTTGCAGCCACTGAAGATGGAGCATTTTTCTTGGATTTTGCTCGGGTGAAAACAACACATGAGAAACTTGGTGTTTCCTCATCTTCTTCTTCATCATCATCAATGAATTCAAATAGGCCATTGTGCATGTCAACTTCCTCAACTTCTAGGTAGCTTTCATAGTTTTCTTCATCATCTCCTTCAGCTCATCAACTTCATCTTCCTCTCTTATCTCTCTGGTATCACAGGTAGCATTGACTGGTGGTGCTTCAAGAGAAAGTTGGCGAGGAGGTGGTGCAATCCTCTGCCTATCATGGAAAATTTGGTCTTCTTGGAGCATTCCTCATAGTGATTTGTGACAGTTGTTTCTTCAAGGCAACCAGATCATTTGCCATTTTTTGAAACATTGGGTTTGTTGTGACTGAACTAGAACTCTAACCCTTTTGCTTTCCACTTGGGCCCTTCACCTTTCCAGAAAGGATTAGATCATCATCGATCTCAATGGAATAGTCTTGAGCTTCCCTCAATGTTCTTGGTTGGTATCTTCTAAGGAAGAAACCAACTTCCGATGGCAAGACACTGATGAAGAACCTCTTCAAGTTATTTTAGGAGGACTACATCTTCTCGGGATTCTTCTAGTCAATCTATCAAACCTTGTAAAAAATCTCTCATGGACTCAGAGAATTCTTTCTTCATTGAACTAGTTGAACCAATAGATCTTGGAAATCTTCAGTGCTCTTGAACCTATGTTCAAATGCACTTCTTATGTCATCCCAACCAGTGATAGATCTTGGAGGAAACATGTAAAACCATTCAACAAATTTCTCTTGGAGTGACTCCACAAAAATTCTAACTGACACATCTTCATCCTCAACACCTAACACACCACAAGCAGTGATGAAGGTGCTACATGTTCTTCAAGGAGTTGGGAGCCATCTCCTTTGAATTTGGGAAAATTCTTTCTTGAACCTCTTGGCAGATCATGGAGTATTTGTGGGAGAGAAAGTGGACCAGTGTTTCTTCCCCATGGCACATTTGGTCTACGTGCTTCACGTTCATTATCACCCATTTTTTCTGTTTCTAGCTTCTTGAGTAGCTAGGGTTTGCTTCTCTTTCCTCTGCCTCTTCTTGGAGTCTTTCAATCTCCTCAAGTTGAGCTCTTATCTTCTTGCTTCTCTTTCAAATGGAACTCTCACCTCTTCTTCTTCTCTTTCTAGTTCTTGTTCTTCTCTCTTAAGCTCATCAAAAGTAGGATCAACAAATCCTCCTTGTCTCAACTGTCGGGTATACCTTCTGTCAGCTAGCTTGAAGGCTTATTGTCTTCTCTAAGGTGCCAAGATTTGTCTTTGCTCCTCCAACTCAAGGGAAAGTTCTTCTTCTTGTCCAAGATTCTTGTGGCGTAATATAGTAATGATTTATGCTCTACGTTATGCCAAATAGCCTCCCTTAGGTCTGAAGTGATATCTTCTTGAATGTGAAAGAGCAAGGTAGGTCTCTCAACAAGAGGTTTGCTTGAATAGCCATGACTTGTATCCATGTGGATCACAAGAAACCTCAAAATTTTCAATAAACTCTAATGATATTATATGACCTTGTGGTCACTTTTAGGGTGCTAGATGCTGTAAAATATGCCCCATGGTGGGTGCCAAAACTGTTGGCTTGGAAATTTTCTTGGGGACAAATTTGTGGTTTTCCAAAACAACACTATGGGAATCTAAGTCCCTCTACTTATAATGGTGTAGCTTGCCATATTATGCATGAAAAACAAGTGGATTCAATGGTGGTTTTTCAACCAGAGATCCATAGGGGCACTCCACTGACCCTATGGAAAAGCCTGCAATTTCTTGCTAGGATAGAAATTGGTTTGAGAGTGGGAAAGGGAGTGGGAATGAAGGCAAGAAGATCAATGATGGAGGTAGAACATCAGATGCCTACATACATTGATCAGAAAGTTCACAACATGCATTTAATTGGAAGAAGAATACAAATTTGCAAACCAGAGCTACAAGACCAAATAAAAACACATTGGTCACAAAGTACCAATCGATTCCTCCATCAAAGGGACATAAAATCCTTCTTTTCTTATTGCAGCTAAAGTAGAAAACTTGTACAATGAAGGAAATAGAAGAAAATTGCAGAAAGAAGAGAAATAGAAGAAGATTGACTATCGTTTTTGTCCTCTGTTCATGAAATACATTTACAGTCTCCAAATTCGATCCAACCCGTACAATGACTTACAGAGCCCATGAAATAGCTACATAAGGTGATTATAACTTCCTTGAATGGCCAAGTGGTTAAAAATAGATCAATCATTTCACCGTTTGATTCTTCTTTTTAGAAAAACGGCCATGGGGGACTACCATAAATTCATAATTAAAACCATTACAAACTTTTCCGTTTGAATACGGACCATTAGATCACCTTTTATGCCTTTAAATTTGAGTCATCCATGTGGTAGAAGGTGATTCGAGCGCGCCAGGCGAGCTCTTTACGTTTACAACTTTTTAGAATTTTGGCAATTTTTCACTTTTATCTCCACCGACCCGTTTTGACTTTTCAACGTGGACACATGGCACCATTTGATTGGATACGGGGTCACGGCTCAATTTAGAACATTTTAAACCTTTTTTGGAAAAAGGTTCAAAATCACAAAATCCTCCTCCACCCGCACTCCACTCACTGTGTTAACGTGGTACGATTTGATTGGTTACGGGGTCATATCAAACTTTTTACTTTTAACCCCGAAGGCTAAAAACTTGAAATCCCACTTTGACCGGCCACAGCGGGGACATGTGGTATCATTCTATTGGTTGCGGGACTCGAACCTTAATATTTTCTCCACTCCACTCAGGCTCGCGGATCCACCATCGCCATTTACACTTTTTTTCTGAAAAGGCAAAGTGATAAAGAAACCTCCTTAGCCCCGCTGGTCCGCCTTGGGCAAAAATACAACTTAAGTCCGCCGAGCCATATCTTGCAAAATACAAGGAGTTAGAACAACTTCTTTACCTTTTTGGAAAGGGGAAGAAATTTCCCATCTGATGAAGTAGGTTCTAAACATCCTTGAGCCCTTGGAAAGAACCAAATCAAAATACTCAATTTTGACCAATTTCAAAGGGTACCAACTCAAAATTTCTAAGTCCAGACTTGGAAAAAGAAGGAAACTTTTTTAGGGGACAACAACCTATAAAACAAAATAAGAGAAATGAGAGATTATTTTTAGAAAATGAATATAAGAGAACCCATAAGGATATCTAGGGTTACTTTTGCCAAACCTAAATCTAAGGGCTAGGAAAGATTAGATCTAATGGTGTAGGATGCACCCTACATCACTTAAGTGATGGGGTATTTAAGTGGGAATGTTTTAATTAAAAGATGTGTGTGTAATGTTAAATGGGGCCTAAGGGGTTAGACCATGTTGTGTACCCTTGACACCTTAGGTATTAAACCATGTTAATTTGATTTATTTTAAACTAGGAGATTATTAATCTTACCTAATAAAATTTTGAATTTATTTTGGGGCCATTCAATAAATAGAATTAATAAGACCCTTGGGGCTAAATAGCAAAGAGTAAAATGGATTAATATTTGAAGTAAGCAGCGGAACTTAATAAGGAAATTAAATCAAAATATTTTAATAGGGTTGGGCCAATAGTAACTAATTATTATTTTTAGTCCCGAATGCCATTTAATAGTTTAAAATTTTGTAATCTGGATTTAATTAAAATCCTAGCTAAGGCCTTAGAACCCTTTCAAAAAAATTATTCCATAATTTTTCTTGTTTTCTATCGGGTTTAGCGTGGGTTTGAGTGGGAAAAATGCGGGCATTACACCATTGTTTCACCGTGTGTCTAATATCAATTGTAGCCTTGGAAAGAGTCAAACCTTGCGATTTATGTATTTTCAATGCCCATGCCAACCATAGCGGTAATTGGTGTGTGCATCCCCTTTGTATTGGTGTAATTGGGATGGTACGTGGAGTTCTGTCTTCAAACGGTATTCCAAAGTAATTATCAAATTCAACCATTACATATGTTGGAGGGTTTGGCAGCCCACTCCCAAAGATTATGCTTCAGATATATCCCAAATCTCCATTTACAAGACCTGTTTCTATTCAAAGATTGGATGTTAACATAACCCTTGCATCATTAGAAATTAATAATTCAACATCAATTTCATCATTCGGACCTCCGTCTAGGTGTGTTGGCGGTACTTGTTGAAGTCACAATGCTACGTGCTATAGGTCTCTTCAACGAATGCAATTTTTGTTGTTGTGGTTATTCACATTAATCTTTGTCACGACCAGATGAATATTATTATTGAATTCTTCATTGCTAGATCTGTCCAATGCAGCAGTTGTTATGCTCATTAATAACATCCAATCATCCAGTGTTGGATTGGCATCTCTGAGATTTGCGAGAAGTTGTTGAAAATGTTTTTGGTCTTCATTTTCTCCTTCTTGTCTAAATACCTTATCTAGTGTAACAACTATTGTAAATGCTTCCCATAACAACTTTTCACGTCCATTACTATTATATGGTGCTTTCTCGAAACAGGAGGAAGTTGCCCCAAATCTCCTACCAAAATCATAGAAACACCACCAAAACTGATGTCTTCTCTTTTAGGGAATGCTTGACAAAGTCGGGAGTCTATGTTTTGTAGAAAACTTTGTCCAATGAAGCTCATTTCATCAATCAATATATATTTTATGTGGCAGATCTCTTGTTGGAATGTTGTAAGTCTTGATCCTTCTAATTCTGTAAAATCTGAAATAGGGATTTGAAGTTGTGAATGGATCATTGAGGCACCAATATTAAATGCAGCAACTCCTATTGGTGCAAGTAATAAAAAGAGGAGAACGTTCGGAAATGATGCATCAAAAATTGCTTGATGAATCACACCAATCAAATAGGATTTTCTAGTTCTGTTGTTCCTTGAACTATCATAAGTAATGGCATGTTATTTTGACGTCGATTATAATGTGTTAGTATTATATCAAGTGCTTATTTTTTTGGCACCCAACGTGTCATAATTGAAAATTGGGGCCAATTCATTGTCTAAAACCAACCCATTATCTTTCATGTTGCTTATGAATTTTATTGCCTTGCTCGTATATCCTTCACCTCAATATTCATCATTCCATGGTGCTTGTTTGTCAATATCTCTTCTTCCCAACATATCCATTTCAGTCACTCACAAAATTTGACCATGATGAAGCCCACATATGATTTCCCATTCATGTTTTATTGTATTTTTTTGAATATTTTGATTAACTTCATCTTCAGAATCGTTGTTATTATCAACGTCTTCTATATTAGTCCTCCTCTCGACATGCCATGGATTATAACTGAAAGAATCTTAGTTTGAACTTATTGAATCAGAATCAAGTCGATATCTCTCTCGATATCATGAAACGGCTAACAAAAATCAACCCATTTATGTGATTCACGTGAAGGTGTGGAGGAAAACCTTGGGAATGCTCTCACAATAGCTTCGAAATCCTAACCTTTCATTTGTTATCTTATTTTCTCCTTGGATTATATGTCCAAGATCTATCAAGCATCAATAAGTAACACACTTTCCATGGAAAATGGCCTATTCTTGTACCTGTCAATGAAAGTTGTTACATGTTCTTCATGGTATTCTTCACGAGTTATTTTTATCGGTTTGAACACCTCATGTGAAACATTCAAATTGACAAATACTCTACTACTCTCTACCAATGGAAGCTCGATAACATGTGACATGTTTCACATGCGCCAATGTCTCTTTCAATAATTGTTTCAGTTAGAAGTATCCTATATGCTCTTGTTACCAATTCATCTAGGTTTTCAATGTCTATAATCTGCATCAACATTTCATGATAAGTTTCATAACTCTTCTCTACTTTTGCTGCATACTTTGCAATGTAGTTGATTACAACATGTTTGGAAATAACAGTTCCAATCAACGTTTTCTCTCCACAATTGTAATATGTATTGAATGTGTGTATTTACTCTTTCATCATTTCTCGCAGGTTCAAAATTTTTATCTCTCGTCTTTGAGTCTTGATATAACTTCGATCCTCGAGATTCAATGGCCACGGTGCATTATACCTGCAGAAGATAATAATCCATTATTAGTTCTTCCACAAATACATATTTCAATTTCAATTTAATTATTCAAATTTTTGAACATCTTACCTACAAACCATTCTTCCTCTTTTCTTATGTAGGCAGGCACCCTCTCTACACATCATATGTCATTCTACACAATTTAGAATCTCTTCATAGTCACGTTCCATATCAACTTGTGTAAGTTGTCTCGTATTTCAAAGACACAGATGTTGTGTAAAATTTTGGTAGACCTATAATTCATAACACACAAAAATATATCAAATATTTTGAGAATGTAAGAATTTTATATAGAACATAGATTGGATGAGATTTTATAAATTACCTGTATGTTCCGTTGGTGTGGGTCCTCCCGAGGATTCCATGCATGGACAATGGAATGAAAGTATTTTTTGCATTTTTAAGTTATAAATCATCAGTTCAATCAAGGTTGTCCATATTTGGTGCCCCTTCTAACCATATGAATCCATGCACATGTGGCGAACCTCTATGTTGTCATTCATATCTAGACCAATAATCTTTAACTTTCATTCCTTTTTGCAATATCTCCTTTCAGAAAAGTGTATGTCGCATGTGCATGTAGTGTGCCACTATATGAGGATATTCGATGATATTCTATCTTCACCAATTTTTGCTTCTCGTGGATTATTTGGTGGTGTTCCAGGCATTAATGCATGTAGATTAGGCCAATACATATCAGTTGTGCTTAATGTGAAAAAATGGTAGGTGATCCAATTTGATGCAACATGTCAATCAATTGACCATGAAATTTTTCCCAATAGGACCTTGTACCTTAAGGATGTTCCAAAACGCATCAAACGATCGATCCAGATGTGAATGGGGCACATTTTCCATATGCTCGCGTAACTCATTGATGGTGATAAAAAAATCTTGGAGGTTTTTCTTGACAAACACTTGTAGATGAATTTAGATGTTAAATAATATGCATGCATGTGATTGGTTCCATGTGCATATCTAGTGCATACAAAAATGTTTGAATCATAATCAATATCAAGTGTCACAAGATTGAATAAAGGTGTAGGTTATGTACACAATCCAAATAATATATATGTTGCGGGGAATCTCATGCCTAATAAGATCAAAATATGGCTCAAGAATCTCATACCTAAAAATGTTCTAAAGAATTCATGTTTTTCTCAATTTCCTTACGAAACGTGGAACAAATAAAAAAAAACAACGAGTTTTCATGAAGTGTTCCCAATGAAGATGAATCACATGCTCAATACCCAATTTTATGGCCAATAATTTAGTAAACAAGATAAATACGTGGCATATTTTCCTGTAAGTGTTTACTAATTCCTCCTCAAAATGACCCATGGAATGGAGTAAATGGGATCCAAAACCGAGTTGTGCTTCTCAAAAAATTAAAACAAATATGAATTATTATATGAAGTGTGGGTCACTACATGGACAACCATACGTGGTGCGGGATCACAAAATGACTCATTGTCAGAAGATCATAATCTTTAAGAGCATCGATAGGATGTGTACCCTAATCATAAGAAGTGACAAGAGGTGGACTAAGTCCAAAATAATCCACATGAACAATTTTTTTGTTGAAATAAGGAAACAATATCCTGTAAATATTAGATGAGTACATCTTTCTCAAAAATCAAGTGAAAGAAATAGGAGTTTTATTTCTTGAGTGATTTATTGTCTTAAACAAAAGTGGAAAGGTCATTTTGATATGCATATAATTCAAAGGAAATTATAGATTTTCTTCTTACTGCAAATTATTATGGTCCAAAATGAGGGTATGAAGATCTTGGAATAAATACAATATGATGAAAAATAGGTCAAAAAAATCCTCTAAAATGCCGAAAAATGAGATGGACTCGCTTGAAGTGCCTATAATGACACAATTTTACAACTTGTTTCCCGAAAAAAATGTACAAAAAGTGGGAAATAGAAAAAAATTCAATACATTATGAAGAATATATGTTCATTAATCTCAATTCTTCTCGAAAAATTAATATGGTTCAAAAAAAAATGCATTTTAAATGCACTATTTTAAAGATTAGGCCCTTTGAAAATGTTGCCCAACAAAATCCCAGAGGGGCCCATTGCAAAAATTATATTTTAAATGCGATAACATGTGTCAAAGCTAGCAAATAGGAATTATGCATGAAACACCAATCAAATTCAAAAAACATGTAAATTCAATGCATTGTTTGAAAGATACAAGATCGGCAACGGGGAAGAATTGAAGGTTCCACAAGTTTCCTTTGGAAGAAAAATAAAAATATGTCTAGAGAAAAGATTGGCCATAGGAACCAACACCAAAAAAATATGTCGTGGAAATACCCTTCCAACAAAAAAAGGGATCCTCCTATACCAAAATCTATTAAGGTAAAAGAGGGTCATTATGGTATTCCTAGAAGGTTAATTGGTAGGGTCATATGTGCAACTAAGGGTTAGCGAAACAATTCAAATCTATAGACATGTACGGTATGGCCATATGGTTAATTAGTGGCTTGTGAAGGGGGTTGCAAAATTAGGGACCGGGCAGGCAAGACCTTTAAAAACCCTAGGAACCTTAAAGAGATCATATTAGGCAAACCATAAATAAAAATATTTGAACTTGAACTCATTGGAAAGTTCACGAAGTGAAAAATCCAAACAAATAGGTAGGGTCTTCCAACCCGCAAAAATAATTAGAAAATGGATGAACAATTCAAAGGCATTGTTCATCCTGAACACAAAACAACCATATTATTTCATAAAACTCGAACTAATTAAACATTAATGTCATTTTTCAAACCGTTTAAACTATTCTACAATTATTTTTATTTAACTATTAATGTGTGTGTGCGCGCGTGTGTGCGTAGAATATACGTGTTGTTGTTATAGGGTAATCACAACTCAAGTTAAAGGTCATTCTCCGCCATAGAATTATCTTAAGATGTGCTCACTTTACCCATATAATAAACAAGTTCGTTACACCTACCACACGATAACAATATCAATGTTCATTTTTCCAAAGACATTTTGTTATTCCAATTATCTTCTAGAATATTTAACTTTCACACTCTCCTTGGATTCTTGCCTTGAAATGTTAGCAAAACAAATTGCATTACTAAGTGAAGAGCCAAAACATGTAAGGATAATTAAACCATGACATACTATTACAAAGAAAGGCCCATCTAGAAAACATAATTATATATTTATTGAAAAATATATTTTTAAGTAACATGTCTCAATTTAATAAATTGTTAAACTTTTTAAATTCAAATTCGATTAAAAGCAGTTTGTAGTTTAATGGTGAGGATGATGATGTAAAAAATGTTGCCTAGTCATCCACGAAGATACAAATCTTAGGAAATACTAATAAAATGGGATTAGGCCACGAAATTATTTTGGGTGAAATTGGTGGAGTAGAATAGTCCAATCCTTAACACTAAGCCAAAAATATGAGGCTCAAGATGGTTGGGAAGGCATCTCGGACCAGAGTCTTCTATCATTTATGGATGGGGTGCAAGCCCAACAACCCTCCACCACCTCCTCCTTCGGCCACCATGTCTGCGCAATTACTACTTAATATCCTTGTGCTTTTTTTTTATAGCTCCTTTTTTATTAAAAATCTCGGTTGATATGAAATCTATGTGACCGACTTAATTTATGTGTAGGTCTATCTCAAAACTAGTTCAATATGACATTCTAGAGTGTATATCCATAAGATCCATATTTTTGTATGATTAACATTGTACTTTGTATTTTCTATTAATAAATATATTTTTAATCCAAAAAAATAAAATATATCATAGATTGTTTTAAAATCATTTGCAGAACCACTCATACAAGAAGAAACAATAACCCCTACATGCAATGAAAACAATAACCTTAGATGCAATCGAAACATAAACCCCACATGATTATTACTCCCCATCGAAGGCTATTCAATTTTACTTATCCTTTTTTCATCCAATGAGATTCAATTTTTTTTGTTCCATATAGTTTAGGTAATAGTTTTAAATTATATATATATATATATATAGATATATACATATAAATACCAATTTTCATGTATGTGAATGGTTGGTAGACTTTTCTCCTTGTTCTTCTACAGTAAAATGATGTCATAAGTAATAATGAGAGAGAACACACCAATAGTTGGGAGGGTACTTGAGGGGGAATACCCACTAAATTTTAATGAAAATTGGTTTTACAAATTACATATTGTTGTACGACTTGTACTTAACATGGGGATAAAGCAGTCAATCACAAAGTGTCACCCAGTGCACAAGTTTAGGACTAACCACCTTTTTAGTGCATTTTAAATTTGGTATTTGAAATCATTTCAAAAGGTGATTTTCCCTCCAAATAAACACATGAAACAAAACATATATATTAAATACATGTTGACTCAACTATGCGAGTGGTCACATACAATTCTCATGTACGTGTCAAGTTAGGTATCCCAACTATGGTTCAACTCCCATAAATGGAGTGTCATATCAACTGCAAAACCCACTCCATATCATGACATTTATTATAAAGAACAAGTCATCTTTAATGAAAAAGTTGAAAAAATAATAAAATTTACATAAAATTTCTCTCCAAAAAATATTATCATGCAACATTCCCTCAACAATTTTTTTATGGAGAGCAATATGGGTTTTTGGATTTGAATTGACAACTTAAAATAAAAAATAGCACCAAATATTAACCCATTTTTTTATGCAGTAACGCATTATTCCAAATTAGAAGAAGGGGATGTAGGTTGTGAACTCGATAGGGATGTGACTGTCCCTATCAACACCACATCGATGGCTCGGCTTTGAAAAATCAAACAAGTATCTACGTGGCCACCTTTCGACCAATTACGTGCAAAACACATCGTTAGGTAGATTCGATTCTCGAGTTCATCGAAGTAAAATGAGTGACATGGAATTCATAGCCTATAGGGTGCGACATTGCATCCAAAATTTTTTGAGTGAAATGGTCTACGTGTCGGGTCTCGAAAGGCGGTGCCCAACAAAGTTTTTAGAAGCGATGGAGTGCCCAACATATTTTTCCATGTCATGTCTAAGACAATTTTAGATCTTGCCATGTCATGTTTAAGACAATTTTAGATTTTTCCATGCCATGTTTAAGACAATTTTAGATCTTGCCATGACATGTCTCCTTCCCATAGCCGGCATTTACACATTTATAGTACATCCACTGCATTATTACCCACCTGATTGCGTTGCCAAATTTCTTGACTTCTCATCACAGGTTTATGGTCTCAAAAATTCTTTACAAATGGAAATAGGCGTCACGTATGATTTGGAGATTTAAAAATATGACCCTCATATGTGTATATATTTAAAAAGTTTACTAAACAAAGATTTATTTATATTTTATTAGTAGTGTATAAATAATAGTATTCTATATTTTTGAAAGGCGATATTGAAATATTATTGTCACCTAAAAATTGTCTGATAGGTATAGGTGGTTGTCAAATTTAAACCTTGATTCTAAGTACTTGATATCACTAGTCTTTGTACACAACACTTGTAAAACCCAATACTTGCATGATCTTCAACTAAAGTTGCGTCCACCTTGTGATCACCTCACTACTCGCCCTAGTCTAACTATCTAAAGCATCCACATAGGTTACATATTATTTTTTTACAATGCGAGTAGAAATTGCTAAATGGGAATTAAGATGGTCAGAATCGAAACATAAAGTGGTTGCATTTAACATACTACATGCATTATGTAGCGATGATTCAGTTTGGGTGGCCATTGAGGTGCGGTTCAATCGAGTCATCCATGTCGAGGCAGTTGGAAAAATATTTCTCAGCGTTGGTTGTCACCAAATTTGTCACATCATGGAATTGTTTAATCACTTTGGGAATTTCGGAAATGGCATTGAGTATGGTGGGATTGAGCTTATGATGGTTGTGCACCACTAATGTAAGGCTATACACCTTGCCTCACTTCTCCAAACTACACATTGTTGATGTATGTACATCCATGATTCTCTTGACATGGTTATCATCCATAAGATTCCCTAGTCCATGCATCGGACAAGAAATAGATGTGTGTCAATGACCATCAATAAAACCAATGATGTAAATGATGTATATTTTATTAATAATGATTAAATTTATCAAATTTTTGTGACCCTTACATTGTGTTGAAATTTACTCTTAATACACCATGTTCCTAGATTCTAAATTGTTTTCTTTTTTCATTGTTTTTACAAAAATCATGTATTAATTCAATTTACATTATTAAACCACCCTAGATTCTAAATTGTTTTCTTTTTTCATTGTTTTTAAAAAAATCATGTATTAATTCAATTTACATTATTAAACCATATGATAATATATTTGCAGTGATCCCAAAATGTTACAAAACCAATAAAACAAGGATTTTTATGTTGGCAATTATTAAATAAAATAATTATTTGCATCAATTATTAATGTCTAAGTTAATAATGGCATAGTTGTGACCTATCATGTTGTGACGTGCCTCATGCCACACATAATAGGATTCACGTACAATATAGCTCAAGGTGAACTCAATCCTTTTTAAAGGCTTCCCTCTTTTATGTAGTTCATTGCATTTGCTTTGAGCATGGGGCTAAACTTTACTCTTTACAACAAATCAAGTATACACATTGTCATTTAGTTATACCCAAACATAATTATCCTACGTGAGGATTATGACAAATGACAATGCATAAATGGATGAGGTGGGATAATAGTCTCCTTAGCTTTGTGTGCCATTCAAATTAACTCATGTTGTGTTCACCTTACGCCATTTCCGTGACAGGATCCATCGTATATGCAATCAAAGGTGCAAAGATAGCTCTGTTATCTTTTTGTGTTCTCACGTAACCTAAGAAGATGAAATTTTTTTGAAAGTTGGTACATGTGAGAAAATCATGCCATATAAGTTGAGGTCCCACATCAGAATGATAGCTCCATATAACTTCATGCCCCTTATGTAAAATTGGTCCAAATGGTTTTAGGTCCCATGTTTGAATGAAAACTTGTATCATAAATAACCATAGTAATAATTAATCAAATTTTTCATTTATTAGTAAAAGGAAAAATGATGATATATATGATATGGATTGTTGATATCAAGGTCAATATATTTTTTCCATATATGTCATTTGAGTAGTCCACAATGACTTTCTCCTTCAATCGGTTCACACAAATAACATGTAGTCCATATGTTGCTTACTACAAGAAAGAAGATGACTATAGATGGTGGAGGAAATGATTTATTGGGGGATTTTCACTTGGATGATCATCTCCTTTGCTTCGATAGTTGTATAATCTTGAATCCACTCACGTTGTGCACACTTCCTATCACACCGACAAGATTCTTTTTACAATATAGCCCAAAGTGAAAATTCTCAAGACTTCCCCTCGTGAATATTTCGTATGCAACAATCTTTTGTCCAATGCCCCAAAATTTTGTTATTTTTTCTTCTGCAAATTGACATAATCAAGAGAAACATAAGAAATATGAAATTGAAGAATGTGTACATTTTTTTTTGTATATCCTCTTCGTCTTCCATTTCACATGACAAACCACATGTTGGTTGAATTTTAAGTTCCCAAGATAAATGCATGGCCAAGAACAAGGTGAAGAAAGTCATGAATTACATTGAGAAATGAAAAATAATAAGACCAATACCAGGTCACATGTTCAACTATTCGAAATAATAATTCTATAAATGCAAATGAAAATTATTTATTTTGAAATAAGTTCACAAAAATGACATGTATTCCATTTGTGGACTTTATAAGAAAAAAATGAGGATTGCTTACTTTCCCTCCAACATTTTCCCTTCCACTATAATTCTTAAAGTTAATTTGAATGATATGATTCTTTAATTCAAGAATTTTATGTAGCATTCATTTCAGTCTAGATGGCCTTTATTAGGCTCAATAATATAAACAACATATTTTATGTGTAACTACACCAAAGGTGTTGCCGTATTGGATTCGGGGTTGGTCTATTTGACATGAAGAAGAGTGGGACAACTAGGATGGAGTTTGGATGGACGTTGACAAGTAGGGCATAATACATGTCGTCCACATATGTTCGTTTTCGCCATTCAATCCGTGAGATAGGTGACATGAATGCCAAATTTTAAAACTTGGTGGAGGCCAATGAGGTCTTGAAAACAATAAAACATCCATTATGTAACATTCTTCAAAGAAGATACATACCCTAGTTGGTGAAGACCATAACAATCTTTTTTTCCTAGCATTTAATTGGGATAAACACTATCATGTTTTATCCTCCCATTATTTTCAAGACAATAGTGTTTAGAAACAATACTTTCCTCATGTCTATAGTGATAACGGGGTTGGTGAACTTTTTAGCCACCACCGTCTCCATTGTCATTGTCAACAAATATCTATTGAAGGGGCTCAATTATTACTATTTTTTTACATCCCATGTTGTCTTGCAAGTAGTCGAGCTTAAAATTAAAAATTGGTTGCTAAACTCTAGACTTAAGGCAAAGGATAGATGTAGCCCTTTGTAGAATCATTAAACTTTCAAATTTACAATGCACTTGTAATCTAGAATGTATAGAAGAGTGCATAAAAGTGTGTGCCTAGCCGAAACCATGTCTAAAATGGGAAGAGCCTTTCTTATTTAAATTTCCACAACTAGCACATATTCATAATTCTAACATATGGAAATTCTTTCATGTCTGATATTGTGTTGAAATCTCATCAACCACTTCATTATTAACTTTCTAAAATAATACCAACGTCGTGTTGTGCAATTTCACACACCATCTCTCATCCAAAAAATATTGCAATGAATGGATCTGCTATAGTGTATTATTGTTGATGTTGACCTACACAACCACAATCCTTCCAAGTTAACGCATATGTATGTTTTCCTTCAAAGTATTCATCAATGATGCCTTGCTTTTTGAGACATATCCATAATGCATTGTCTTAATGACCTACAGACCACACCTCGTTTCTCTTTGACGATTGAAAAATGGACACATCCTTCATATGTGCATCATCGTAAGAAAGAAGAGATTTGTGCAACAATTCTCCATAGCATTTTCACCTCTCGTTTACTTCTCCAAAACCATTCTTCATTGTCTTTCTTCCTCCTATACTTCACTCCCTCAAGTTTAAATTTTTCAACAAATCCCCTTCAACCTTTCCAACACACATCTTACGGGTGGGTGATTACTACATGATAGTCTCTTGTCACATCATTGTTACTTATTATCCTACCGAAGGCATGGATATTGTCTTCACTTTACCAATTAGTCATTTGCATTTTGTCCAATGAAATTGTGCCGTTTGTATTTTAGTGAGTTTAACTATAGTTTCATGCTTCAATTTTTGTTGTTGGCGGGCAGGATTCTATTGGTTATTGCCTTTATTTGGCACTGTTGAGAGGATGGAATCATATTCATTTAATGTAGGTCTTGTATAAGATACAAATTCGCTCGGGCGAGTTTTTGTGTGGCTCGAGGCTGCGATGTTGTGGACAATGATATTTTCTACACTCCACGGCCGTTGCAGAATTTGCAATGTTCACGATTACTGAGTGTGGGAGAAAAAGAAGTTGCGAATTGAGAGGGTGTATCTACAACCTGAAATGATTTACTCTGCCGGAAAGCCCGAGGTTGGAAAAGAAACATTTTGGATTGATGTTGACGATCAATTGTATGCCATTGCACAGAAGATTGAGGTATGTTTCGATTCAACATTTTGTGGATGTGATTAAACGTTAATGTCTACCGCTACTGTTAATAATGTGTTTTATTGGCTTGAAATGCAACACAGAATGTGGAGTTAGACGAGTGCGTGGGTAGGAACAGGATCGCCATCCTTCCTCGAAGAGAAGTGAGCCCCAGTGACCCAATTCACGGTTCACCAGCCACTCATCGCACCGCTAAAAGCAAGGGGAAACGAAGGGGAGACTGCCTTAGCTGAAATAGAGGATCCGTGAAGGGTTTTAGCAGAAGCTGGGCTAGAAGAACCATTCGCCCCACCATTCAGAAGACATCCACGAGGCCAGATCCTCCACCAGATTCGTTAGCATCAATAGAACCGTCACGAGGCCAGAGAAAATAGAGGGAGCAGCGGGGGCACTAAGCACACTGGGCCCATCCACAAATACGGTGCCACTAAACACCATATCGCAACTCGCATGCACCCGGGATCCGCCATGGCCGCCGTCAGGATGAAGTTTAGATCTAGGGTTGAAAAGGGCATCGAAAGGCGTCCGCCATGGCATAAAATATGAGACTAAAATATATATTGTTTCTTTAATCCATTTTTTCACATGAGGCGAGAAAATAGAGGGAGCAGGGCAATAAGTTTTAAGGATGTTATACATTAAACTCCCCTACAAGAGTAGAGATCTTTAAGCTGCCATTACAAACACCTCATATAGCCTTTGATAAGAAATACACAATCTTATTTTCTGATTTCAAAATAATGGCCTTGTAATTTGCTTACCCATTTTGCATCTAGTTCATCGAGATTCCTTACTAATTTTTATTTTCACTCTTTGCATAGTTTAATGTTTAGGCGATAATATTGCTAATTTTGCTGCTTTGGCTTGTGTAGCAACGACATCGCAGAGATCATGGCGTCGGCAACACATGACTGAAACGTGGCAATCTCCGGCATGGACTTGAATTTGCAAGGCAAAAAACCATATGACGCCCTAAACGTATAGCACAAAGCCTCCAACCTCGCCAAATCTGCAGCACTTAATTGTCCGTTGTTAAATATTTCCTGAATCGGATGGATTGGCAGTTCTTGCAACGACCCGAGTCGATCCACCATTAAGAATGTCTATTTCTGCTATAAAACTAGGCAACAGGTTCAGGGTTAGGAATTGGGTATAGAGATTGCCCTAGATGGCTTTTTTGCAAGACCAGTAAACATCAAAAGGGGTTAAAACCGGGTTTTTTGCCATCCCATTGAGGAAAATTACAGATTGGAAATAATTTGAGCAGAATTCCATATATAGGGCATTAGAATCGATTTGTAATGAAAATTTTCTTATGGGTTTAGGATGTTGTAACTTTAAGGATGAAATTTATAAGTCTCGTATCTTTATTTTTCGATTGCACTACTAAAGAATTTTTATGTATTTAAATAAAATTCTTCTCGGTACCTATGCAAGTTCATGGAAAGAAAATACAAAACTTTGGCCTCACGAATCCTTTCCAGTCAACCCTAATACGCTGGGTAATAAATTTTTTCCCTTATGCTTACGGCGGTCAAAATGTAATAATTCGTTGTCCTGTTTTAACCCGGATTCCATGTTTTTTCTGGTCTGCTCGAAGCTTGCCCCTTCTCAATGCCATGAGTACCCAGTTAAAATGTCATGAACAGACGTGAGAGAGCGGCAAGATATGAGATAGCTAGGTTTCCCAGGTTAGGAAATGTTTCAGGACCACTAGCCAGTGGGAACTCCAATGGTGTTCCACATACCAGATTAAAATTATCATGATCTGTTTAAGGGTTGTACTTCCCGATCCCTTTCCCAACAACATAAAAATCATGGCCGTTAAGGTGTAATATGGGATAGTTTTCTATAAATACAATGGCGGTATTCTGAAAAACTATTTGCATCTTGCTATTGAATTTTAGAACTTTTATTCTGGTGCTCGATCATGTGTTCCAAAACACTACGTTTGGGCATCAACGGCATGCATTTATGTAATTAAACTTCAAGGGCAGATTTTTGGGAACTCTCTGGTAAAAGCTTCATCGATGCCAAAATAATAGGCCTATAATATATCAACAAATGGTCTGCAGAATGAGATATTATTAAGCCTTCCAGCCGCTCTGACATTGTTCACCCACTGACAGCGATTGGTAGCACAACTTACGATTCCATAGCCCTCTGTTATCACCACTTCTTCATCGACAGTCTGTGGGACTGAGGGAAACAAGATTTTCAGTTAGAAACATAATTTATATGCAGTGGGAGTATCATTAAAAGGAGGAAGATTGGGCATGACGGGAACAGAGTATTTACTGCCACTGTAATGTAGGATTGTTGTAGTTGGAACTTGTGATACTTATATACTTGTGAACCTTATTAGGAAGTTGTGGATGAAGTATCGAAAGAAAATGGAAGCAATTGCTTTAATAAGTCACTTCTCGAGTGAATTGAAGTAATCTATGCTAATGCATTCTTCTTTAGTTATGTGCATTTTTAGTTGTATTTGATTATATTCTAAGATTTTTTTTTCATTGCAATTTAAGTAAAAGCACTGAGCATGTATTTTATCATTGTTTGTTTTTAAATTTTAATCTAGCTCGGAGATATTGCAAAATAATAAAAAAATGGTTTCACATGTGTCATGATTATGTCAAAAATTTATTTCATTGTGTGGACAGAATTTAAACTATTTTGATGAGTTCTTAGGGTCTCTCTTCTTCTAGTCTATAATTGTTAAATTTTGCCTAAATATGTTACCCATCTTATACAATTGTAAAAATGACTTAGAGGGCATCAATTTTTCAGGGTAAGTAGAATTGATGATGTATATTTCTTTCGTTGGATTCTTAATCTGCAGCAACAAATGTAAATAAATTCATTTACATCATTGATTTTGTGTATGTAATAATCAAACAATGTTGTATAATTACTTTCCTAAGCAATGGCATGAGTTTAGCCATCTACATGTTGCAATTAGAAAAAGGATGTTCATACCAATGACCATTGTTGTAACACATGCTCAAATAGTTTACATTTTAATTTCATGCTTCCAGACTTTGCATAAATCTACCTGATCACACATGACTACATTTGTTAAAACTTCTAACTTGTCCTCATGACACTTTGGTGCATGCAAGGTATTCACTTCACAAACAAATCAAAATTTTAGGGGCATTGTTTTCGCATTTAATTCATAATTTTGCATATAATTCTCCTCCACATTGCCAAAATAATCACCTTCGACAGTATTTGCCATATCATGGCCTTGTTAAAACTAGAAACCTGATGATATAGATTTATTATGGTTGTCATAACAACTAACAAATACCTTTTTCTTTTAGAATATATATTTTGTATTTCAATTCTTTATTTTTTTGGAATATTTTAATAAATATGAATTGATCACATTAAACACATATTTTGTAATGTGTCTATTATTTTCTCAATTGACTTAATAAACAAAAAATAAATTGAGTGAGAAGAGGCCATTCCTGGCACTAAGATCGATAACTAACAATGTTGGAGGATCATACGCAGGGAACGATCAACACGTCATACTGAGTTTATGGCACAAACATGCTTGTTCAGCAATAGGGGAATTGTTCAACTGATTGCCCTCACTGGAACCCAAAATCCGATCCGTTACATGGTCCAATCATATTATATATGTTATTTTAGTTTCCATAACCATTTCAGATACCATCTAACATCGCAATATAATGAATACATTCATTCTTATACAACTCTGAAATACTAACAAATACCCAGTTTATTTACTATTTCACAGTATTCAAATTGAAACAAAATAAAATTACATAGTCACATATACACCCTCTCCCAACAATGCACCTTTCATCATTGACCGTAGCGGCGCAAAATTTCTCCTCGAGAAGCAACCCGTAGTTATTTTTTTAACTATCCCGACGCATTTCGAAGTTAGGTTGAGACATCACCCCCTCGACAACGGACAAGATGTGGACAGCCAAGATTAAGAACCTCACATAAATCAACATATGTATATATTTTAATAAGATTGAACGGTGGTAATTCCGATGGCTAACACTACAGAGTAGTCAAGGTAAATTCCAAAGTTCTTCATCGCATCAAAGAGATTGAGCACATTCTTGTAAAATCCATTTTGTGCATATCTTGTAATAATTACATTCCATGAGAACATATTTTCTAGAGGTTTATTGTCAAACAGTTCACACACCTTGTGTATGCTTCCACATTTTGCATACATATTTACTAGAGAACTTTTTATAAATTTGTAACAAAATTGGTTGTGGCCTCGAGATTGCATATTATAGGCTTTAATGTCAAATAAAAATAAAAAAATGAAAAAGGTGATGCAAGATGTTCCCCCTCTGTGATTTCAAATACTACTGATGGAGAACATTCATACTATTTGTGATTCTTGAAAATTTACAACCGACATGACAATACAAGATCTTTTAGACTCACTTGATACATTCTCAATTGGATCCTTTTCTGTAATAGTGACAGGAATCCATCACATTAACAACAGTTGTGAACATTTTCTAGAAACTTTTATTCATTCATATTGAAGGATTGCTACATGTCTCACGGTATACTTTTTCTATATATTAAGCATGTACAATTACAATAATAGTTACATGTTTATTTCTTTATGTATTATTGTTTTGTCCTCCTTTCAGATACAAAACACCAAAAGGATGAAAAATATTGAGCAGAGAGCATAGAGAAAATTAAATTCCATGCATCTTTTCTACGTTATTTTGTCAATATCTCAACATCTCTTTTCCGCTTTGACTCTGCATGATGAAAAAAACATTCTAAGTACGATTAACCCAACTACTAAGTTACAACCATCAAGAAGGGGCATTGAATTACATACTCTTCTCACATAACAAAATCATCATCTTCGGCAGGATTTGCCATATCATGGCCTTGTTTATTTAATGCTGACTTATAAAGGTAACGAGGGCCAAATTGTTGACACTGTGTACTTCACCATTATCGGTGGTCCAAAAGATTTACGTAGAGGACCCACTCTTTTACGATATTGGTGGTCATGTTTTCGTGGTAGAAGCTTGCAAGAAAATGTCATAAGTGAATTATCTGATGTAAGGAGAGAGAGTAGTTTCTGGTGAGTTGGTTACGGGGACCTTCCACGAAAATGTCACTAGTCAAAATCAAAAGCTGCAGAGAAGCTCGTAGGAAAGTGGCTCCCGGTTGGTTGATTATCAAAAGTTCATTAAAAAAAATGAAGTTTAAGGAAAACATCATTTAAAGGCCAAAAAGAGCTCATACAACAAAGAAAGTGGGAAAAGAATTTGCAAAGAGCAGGAAGAAGAAGATGTCGAGGTAGGCCAAGAAAATCCAACTTTTTTTGAATTTTGTATTCAGTTACAATTAAAAATTGGTGTGCGAGAAAATGGTGTTGAAGGTGGACCTCTGCTTTGTGATAAATGCAAGCGAGAGGGCCATGAAGACTATTGCAGGCATCAAGGTAAAATGCAAAGAGGGTTTTAAGACAATTGTTTTTGTTTTTTAAACGAAATTCACTCACATGGCTGTATTTTTGCGGGCGTTGAATCGGTGCAAAGTGATATGAAGGAACAGAAAATCACAAAGTGATAGGAGATGCGAGATCCGGTTTGGATCACCAACAAAGCTCGAGAAAGTTTGGGCGGTCGAATTATGTGAGTGTTGGGCTGCAAAGGCAGAGAAGAAAAGCAGCAAAGAAGAAAGAGGCTCCCGAGGAGGAGAAGAAAGAGGCTCTAAGAAGGAGGAGAAAAAAGAAGCCCAGGTGGACAAATGTAACTCATGTGTATCTCCCACCACACTTTGTGAGCCTTGTTGTGGTGGGTATCACTACATTATTGCCATTACTAAGTCACGCTAAGTAAATCCCAATGCACCGCTCCCATCTATCTTTGTAATTATTAGGCCATTAGTGATACGGTTTCGTATGTTTAATTTTAAATGATGCATCTCCCTAGTGCTAAAAGGAGAAAATATATCACCATGGCCATTGTTCTTTGTTAGGCTCATTTTACCCTTGTAATCTTTAAGTATAGAACAAGATCCGTTTCTTGAAGAAGTTGTCATTGATTCCTTCGAAATATGAGATGAAAAACATCATCGTACGAGCTCACATCTTCTTTTCCTATAGGCGTGTGAGTATTTTATGCAAAAAATTAACACTTCAAGATGTAAATGATGTTAAACTTTGAATCCTTTATGGTAAGGTAACTGCGTGCTTGGCTCATTTACCTCTACCATGCTTCGGTATAAAATAAGATGGTTTTTTTTTTTTTGAAGAAGATGAGAAGATAAAAATCATAAGAAATATAAGATAAATGCAAAGGTTAATCTAAAAAAAAATTTAGTGGAACACTCGCTAATCCAAAACTATGCTTTGAATGTTGTGTTCCAAAGCTACGGCCTATACCACACAAATGACCAATCGGGGTAAAATTGAGGTCTCTTCTCGGAGGTTAGGCGGTTAAACAAGGAGCTGCTCTAACTAATATTTAGTGTTCTCATTCCCCTAGTAAGAGTAGTGTTTCCTTCTCTAGCCAAGTAATCTATTTCCCTCAACGATTGGCTTCTATCCACAGATGCTGATCATATGAACATGTATTTAGCTCTCCCGATAAAGTGGAGTGGGAGGGGTTGTCAATCCATAGCCCTAAGTTTCAAATTTTAAAAACTCTTTAGATGTGGAAACCAAATGTTGTTGTTCTTGAAGATAGGTTGGAGGGGCTAGACTTGAATTTTCCTCGATTGATTTCTAAAGAAGTGACTTTCTTCCATTTTGGTCACTCTTATGGCGGTGGTGGAATGGTGCTTTTGTGTCGCCCATTGGCTCAAAACCTCATTGTTCAACAACGGAAGATCCCTCCGTCGCCCTTGTCGTAGATCACAATTATCATCCATACGGGAATAATTCGATTTTATGTTCGGTTTATGCTCCCAATGATTCTCATGAATGAACTCAACTTTGGCAATGGATGGGGGATACCTTCCCTCTTAAGAGCGGGTTGTTGTGGGGATTTCAACATGGTTGAAAACAAGATAGATAGAGAAGTCGGTCCTGGTAACCACAATCTTTCACTGTTGAATTTGGAGCTTGGCTCTATTTGTACAAACACCTTAGGAATTTTTGAACTTGTTCATGGGAAGCATGATACTCAAAAGAACATTAGTTCTCCTTGTCACATTACGAAGACGGACTTGACGAGAAAATTCAATGGCTTAGATTTTGCTTCTATACTTGAAGTCTTGGATCATCCCCTTTGACAAGGGAAAATGGTTTATTTAGACATTTCAACCACTTATAAGATCATCTCCCTATTTATTTCCAACTCTCTCTTTTAATAATGTCAAATATGAAATATCATTCTTGAAATATGCCATTTAAACTCAATGTGACTTCAGTAACAATAAGAATTGTATGACCTCCCTTATCAATATTTGGAATTCGATATTTAAACCTCAAGAAGGGGATAGTTGGATAATTTGGTGGGAAGATGCTCTTGTCAAATGCACGTCCTTTCTCCTATCCTATGGAAAAAGTGTAGCTTGGGCCAAAAAGAGAGGAACGAGCACCTTGGTGGCTAGAGGAAAGGCATAAACTCCTCATTTCTAATCATTTGCATGAAAACCTTCAAACTATTGCGGTTATGGAAAATTAGACAAGTGAGTTTGAGTTGTAATGAAGAAGAGGATGTATACACTCTCGTCTTACTTAGATGAGAGCAAGGGATAAAGGTTCCAAATTTTTCTTCCAATACCTAAATCATAAACATAAAGAGAGAGGATAATGTCTCAATAGATGACCATGGAAATTGTTGTTCCTCTTTAGTTGACATTAAAAAGTTTTTAGCCACCATTTCAAGCTCTCTTCACTTATGAGAATGTGCGTTATCTTCTCATACTGATGTATGGAGTAATGATTTGCCAATGTATCCCTACAAAATCCCCACATAACCTTTGTGATCATCTAGATGGATTGTTGACCCCACTGAAGAAGAGTTGGAGCATGTTTTCTTTACTATAGCTGATGAAAAAAGCCTTGGATTGGATGGTCTACCTGTTGAATTCTTTAAAATTCATGAAGAATTTTACCAAGTTTATCTTGAAGCCAAGAAAACCGCTTCACTTGGCACCATATTAATCAAGGACTTATAAAACTCATTCCCTAAATGTAGGAACAACGGAGATAATATATCTAGTTGGCAACCTATCACTCTCCTCAATACTTCCTACAAGTTAATTGTGAAGGCTACATCCAAATGCATTAAAGTTGTGGTTCACGACATTGTTAGGCCAAAAGAAAGCCAGGATTTCTTGGGGATACATTTTAATCAATTTGGTTTTGGCTTGGGAAACTACACACATAATGGGCCCAACAAACATCCTAGACTCTTGTAATTAAGCCGAATTGAAAAAGCTTATGATAGAAATGAATGGAAATTCATCCTCAATATGCTAAACTAGTTGGATTTTGGGATAAAATGATTCACTTTGTATCAAATATCCTTTAAAAGATGCCTCAACTAGACTTTCAATTAACACTCTCATTGAATCCTTCCCTCTCCAACAATCCATCCGCTAAGGTTGCCCTCTTGCTTCATTTTTATATGTTTTGGTTGTGGATGATCTTGGCTATTTACTACAAAGAGTGATATTGAATCTCTATCATGATGCGAAATGTTAAAGGAGTCAAACACGACTCAATAAGAACTCAAACTGCATGTTTATCTTTGCTTCATTCATTGATTTTTTGTAGCATACGGTTTTCGACTTGTTTGACAACTAAGTCTGAATCTTCCTTGACAATAATGTCCTTGACACCATATTTCCAAGCAATTCTTAAACCCAACAACAATGCCTCATACTCAGCAATGTTGTTGGTGCATTCAGAGTTGAGTTTGAAGGAAAAGACAAATTTTTCCTGACTAGGAGAAAGTAGAACAATACCAGCACCATTCCCAAATTTGGAGCAAGCTCCATCAAATAATAGAGTCCATGGAGAGCCCGTTTGTTCAAGGCATTTGCATTCCTCAATCTTGTGCTCCTTTCCATCAGCAAATCCCACAAAGTTGTCTGCATCAACATTTGTGTATAATACCTCATAGGATGCATTGTTGGGATCCTCAATAAGATGTAGCATTTTCTTTTCTCCATACAACCTGACAAGGCTGCCCTCAATTAGAATGGTGGCATAAGACATATCCATTTGGACACTCCACCAACACTTGCACCAATTTTCTTGACAGCTGACATGCCCGACTTGGTTGGGAAATCAACGTATGACAACATCAAGCTTTAAATTTTTACAGGTAAGCCCGAAGCTGCACCACCAAACCCTTCACACATCCCACTACTGGCACTTCTCTGGAGTCCATGGCAGTGCACTTCCCATAATCTGTTGTTACTTTGATGTTTAGCTCATTCATGACCTCCAAAGGCATGACATTGCATGATGCCCCTGAGTCAAACATACAGTTATGGAGTAGTCTATCCTTGATAATCATGGAGGTGAAGAATGGATCCACATTCATTTGAGAGTCCACCAAGGATGTTCCCAAATAAACCTCAAGTGGTTCATCTAGCTCTTCTGATGTTGGTGGTGCTTCTGGTTCTTCAATGATTGGAGGAGTCTCCAAAATATTTACATTTCTGCCTAGGGTAGTCTTCTCTTCCTTCAACCCCAAGTATTCAAATGCTCTCTTTTTGTGCTCAAGAATCCTAAGCAACTCAACAATTGGGACAGAGACTTTGATTTGACTCAACACTTGGGCAATATCATATGGGACATTTTTGGCAAGGTAGTATTGGAAGGAAAGCCAACACACTCATTAGATGGCACAGGATTCTTGACAATTTGGGCATGGGGAGGAGTATGATTCTTGTTTGGAAATGCAGGGCTTTTGGCAGATGCCTCTTTCCTAGGAGCCTCTTTAGGAATGTTTGAAAGTAAGGGAGCTTTAGGCTTGGCTTGAGGCCCTGCCCTTTGACAACCTTACTTCTTGTGTTATATTCCCTCTCTTGACCAACCACGACATTCATCAGTAACTGCCTATCTTCCTCAGATGGAATTCCTCCATCATACTTCTTTATCATTAAAGCCCTTAAATATTCAAAGTCATTATTGGGAAGTTCAAAAGCTTGTACATTATCTACTTCTAAAGTATGAGAAGGGGGAAGAATATGTACCCTATGAATGCAGTCCCAAAAAGTGGCAATAGCAATTCTAGCACTTATCACCTCAGTTGAGGTTGCCCCTTGTTGTGAGCTGGTGGAGCATCCCATCATGCAAACATCATCATCATTATCATTATCAACTCCTTCTTCTTCTTGTTGATCTTCTTCACAAGGATCATGAGGCATGAAACATTTGTCACACTAATCAATGACATATGTCTCCTCCACCACAGCAACTCTGGCAGCCAAAGGATCAGGCACCATTCTATTTTCTCTGCCTTGGGGCTGCCTATTTCCAAACCCAACAGGTCCTTTGCCTCTGTCATCAATTCTTTGATGATTTGTGAATCTATCTTGGCCTTGTTGCTTGTGTTGTCCTTGTGAACTCTTCCCAACTCCTTTCTCAGCTCGGGCTAGCTTGTATGAAATTTCTTTGACAGCCCCTGCCAAAGTCTTCACAACTTCCTTTAAATCAAGCAACTTTGCTTGTTTGAGGTTTCTCTGCGGGGTTAACCAGCTTTACAACTTCCCTCTTTGGAAGCTTCCCAATTGCCTTGATGTTGTTCTCTTTTACGAGCCATGGTGAAGACTTGCCTCGGAGTTTGTGGGGTTTCGTCTCTTAAGTAATGTGCAACTTTTTTATCAAATCGCGAAGTCTTATATGTGATCAAACATGACTCATCACAAGGCCTTATCCTGATAGGTAATCTCCTCAAGGTCTTATTAAACCTTGTGTTGAAATCATGTACTGAATCATTAGGGTTCTTCTTGATGTTTTCAAATTTTTTCAAAAGAAACCTAGGGTCATTTCTATGACCATACTGCTGATTTGAATGCATTACTCATCTCAATCAAGAATCAATAGAGTTATCTGGAAATGCTTTATAACGAGTCCTTGGAATCCTCTTCTAAAGCGTGGAAAAACAATTTGATGTATAGATCCTAATGCTCGATTTCAAAGTCTTCCATCATATTGAGAAAGAGCTTTAGATGTTGATCATTATAGCATTTTTCCTTGAAATTTTGGCATTATGTTCACTTACATCTTGAGGCACTACATTTGGATACCCACCATTCCCACAAAATTTATAGGTCCAAAAGTGTTTACAACAAAAGGGGGTCTGGGTGGAGGTGGGCCATGTTTCTTTAAGGAGGTGACACTGGAGGGGTGACAAATTGATGAGGGGCTGAAGGTCCTTGGAACACAGGAGTATAATTTTCAAAATGGAAATATCCCAAAGGCCTTGTCTCTTGGAAATCTCTATCAACCTCAGAAAATACAGGTGCAGAGTGTGAAGCAAACCTTTCAAAATCAAATGAAGGCCCCTCTTCAACTGGAGAGTTTAATTCCACAAAGAGGCTACCCGATTCGGGAATCACTTGAATGGCAGTCTTGATGATAGGGTGATCACTTTCATCAATGTAGATCCCTCTTCTTGTTTATTTGATCCCTGACGAGTTCTCCAAGCTTTTCTTCCTTCTGATTTTGCTCTTCCTAGCTCTAGAAACAATGTCCTAGCAGGATCCCTAGCAAAGAAAGACCTTCTTCCTTCCAGCTTTACGAATATTAGTAACAAATCTTACTTGACAAAGAGGTTTAAGACATTGGTCCTTATCAAAATCAAATCAATCAGGGAGTCGCCACTAAGTATTTCCACCTTAGTTGTGCAAATGCACTAAAATATGCTCTGTCAGCACTTATAAACCAGAGAGATGAAAGCTCTGATCTTCCTTTACCAAGATTTATCAGTGAGTACCAATGCAAAATTTGTAGAGACTGGAAAATTTGCATGCAACACTTGTAACTTGAAATTTCATACAGGACCAAACACAAGATAATATTTGAAATAGATTTCTAGCACTTTAGAGCATACAAGGAATGTTTTCCAAGGCACGAAAAATGAACTGCAGTCATAATGTCCCGGAAAGCGGAGCGCATTAGTGTTGGTATGCGTACGATGGAAAAGTGACATGCGAGCATAGGAATCTACAAGTAACTCTTCCTCGCACCCAACTTCACGAGGTCATGCCAAGGCAGTAGGTGGGGATGGAATACACACGCGGGGTGCGTATAAGCTAGTTAGGTAATCTTATGTCTTGACATGCACAATGGGATCTACGATCTAAGGCAAAGAAGGCCCTCCTAACCTAAACCATTGTGATAGATCGTTCGCGAGGGTAGTTGTAACGCTCCAATCAATATCGAGCTCTTAGTGATCCGATGTATGGGTTGTGGGATAGATGGAAGATGACCTATGGGTGATTAGTATATATCTCTCGACGTGAGGTCGTGAAAATGGAATGGCTAAACGTGTAGTGGATCTTTTGGTGCTTTATGGACTGACTCTCTGGTCTAGTCTAGAAATATTTAGCTTGGTTAGCTCACTACGTTTAATAATGATAGTTGTGTGATAATGTCGGTGGAAGTGGAGAGGACCTAAACACTAGCGTTGTCGCAGGGTGTCGATATTTGATTGATTTGTAGGCCGTTGGGTTGTGGGACTGTGGATCGCAACCGTAAGTTCACTCTCTTTCGAGGTCCCTCTATAGTCATATAGATATCTATCAAGGCGAGTCTATAATTTGGTTGATTTGACCCGACGTGTGTGCTTTGTCGTCTTTATGTTTAATCCTCTTAGCCGTGTGTTGATTTCTTGTATGTTTCCGTTGTTCGGAAGATCCGACCGAGATTTTGGTCACATGTCGATTAATGTTAACACGAAAGATTTAGTTGTGCACGATTGGCTCAAAACATATTCCCCTGGGCTCCCTTAGGTCCCGTGATTGTCATACAAGATCAATATAAACCTACCGAAACGAAATAAACTAATTATGCAAGATATATCTACACATATATATATATATATATATATTCCTCTATTTTTGTATTTTGATAGAATTTTTAAAAGAATTGAAGGAGCAACTAATCTAATATAATGAAAAATGACAACTAATCTAATAACAAATTTAAAACAAGCAAAGATAGCCGGTGTAGCTACTTGCATGTGCGCTATGAGTTTATCCTAAATAACTAGATAGCTGATTAACTTAATTGAAAGATTCTCAATCCTACTCAGTGAGAAATGAATCATAGTTTTTGAGAAACTATCAATTCCTATATCTTCACTAGCCTCGCAATATTGAAAATGAAACTCAAGCTAAAAATGAAATATTTCACTACTCTATTTGATATGTTTTAACTAGAACTTTGTGAGATAAAACACTGGAATTTACAAAACAAATGGCGAATCCAAAGAGTGTATGATTTTCTCCCCTCATAATGTTCTCTCGTTCCTTCGTGTTCATGTGAATCCGTAAGAGCATGTATATGCTAAAGCATCAGTGAGAAAAAGGTATTTTGAACAATGACAAACTTTGGATATAGACTCGAATATAATGTGAGTAGGAGAGGGATAGCGCAAGTGACGAGCTTGGCGTATGCACGATTCATAGCGGGATTTATTGTGGAATACAACACAAGTGTACCGAGAGATTCTAGAATCTACCTTCCGTGAAGAACACAACCTGCAACTCTAATGAATTCAATCTACAAATGACACTACTCTACTCTAAACTAATTTTATGTATGAACAAGATCAACAAGAAGATCGAATGGCTTCTAACAAGAAAGGAAAACTAGCACGGATGCAAACATGAAAACAAAATGAATTCTAAGCAATAAATTCGAAAGACTAAACAATGGAAATGAGAAGTTGAGGAGCCATTTGCTTGAAAAAAACAAGTTGGCTATTTATAGATTTCACATTCACCCAAAGGTAATTCCTATTAGAACTCTTTTAGCATTAAACAATGAAGAAACACTATTCCAGGAACATAAAACATTAATACGAGGTAAGGCGGTTGAGAAAAGTTAGTGAAAGTTGAAAAATTACACAAGTCGCGATCAAAAGAACGTCTTTAGAAAATGCGTGAAGGACCGCCGCGCCTGGTAGGGGCGGTTAGAGATCTCGCCCTAAGCGGGGCAGCGGTTTCATCCTTGAAGGTCAAAAAGCTTAGAAAAATAAAGGCGAGAGGTTAAAGGGGAAGCACTGAGGAACTTGGATAAAGCATTTGGATGCTAACATATACTTCGTGAGCTTCTCTGGATCCCGAACACCTGCCGAAGTGACTCAGTATCATCATTAGGGTATGTGTAACATCGTTCAGCAGTACACGAGACCATACAATTTTGAGTAGTACATATTGCCCCTCGGAGAAGTGTTTTAACCATGAAGAGGCATAAAACGGTGGATCCGAGTATGGCGGTCCCAAAATGGGAAGCTAGAAATTATACCAGTATATGTTTGTGTGTCAAGTTTACCTACAAAATGGAAAGAGGACTCAAGTGCAAATAGATAAAATAAATTTAAAAATAAATACTAAATTAGTATGAAATGAGGACTTACCATTTGTGTGGGGATAAGAACTTACCTCCGTCGGCGCTCTAAACCTGCGAAAGGGGCATTCAAAATGAGTCAAAACATCATATATATATATATATATAACGGGCTCATTTTCCTATTCATTTACGCACATGTCGATTTGATAGTTTTTGAGCTCTAGGACCCACGGTGACGGTTTTCAACGAGAGTATAGTCGAAATGTTCGTATCGAGATAGCGATCATGCCTCCGCGAGCAGAACCTCGACCCACAAGATCCTAGGTTAGTTCTTCTTGATTTAACATTTTTGCACCCAAAATGTTAAAATGATGAAATCTTTGTTGTGGGGGGGTTATTTTTAGAAATGTCAATTTTAAATGTGTCTCTTAGGGGGACGCCTAATGGGTAGGCTTTTGTTTTAGCTAAAATGGTCAATTTTTGCATTTTTAAGCATTTTTAGGGCATACTCTGCAACCCGTTTGTATTCGCGAGGGACAGACGGGGAAGGGAGAGACACACCCCTTTGATCGAAAGTGTCTCGTAGGAGTTTTGGCCTTGCTTACATTGACATGCTTCCCCTAGTGGTGCGATGTTCGAGATCAGTTCGGGAGGCTAGGGGGAGGTCTAGAGGCGGAGGTTGGTGTTGTTACTCTAGCATCCCTATTGCGAGCCAAGAGGGTGGTACGCGCTCAAGAGAGAGAGTTGGTGTTCCTCGAGGCACCTTTACTTTGGATTGCATTGGTCCGAGTCCCGCCCATAGCAATGATGACCCCATTGATATAGACTCGAGTCCGAGGAGTTCACGGGATGTGGGAGAGACAGAGGAGGAGACCGAGGACATGGAGATCAGTGAGTCGGGTGGGAAGAAGAGGATAGCAATCCCAGGTGGCATGACACTCGGGGGAGATCCTACAGCCGAGAGGGAAGAGCAGAAAGTGCGAGAGATGGTGACTCTAGTATTAGAGGAGTTACTTTCTCGGGACCTAGGTGGAGAGGATGAGTCCAAGTGGCAGGGCCCATTTTCCCCAGGACGTAGGAGGAGACCGGTCACGGCCAGCTGTTCGTGGCAAAGTGCGGATCCCAAATATCCTTCTTGGAGGCCCGGAGATCCAGTGAGTTGTTACTCTTCTTTTGATGTTTATTTTAGCTAGAATTGTCTTAGTTGCTACCTCTCTTTTGTTCATCCTTGGTTTCACATTTTGATTGTTTTCTAATTTATTTTCTCCTTTGTTTGCAGAGACCGCTGATGAGTGGCAAGACTTGATTCGTTAGGTATGTACTGATACCCTGATGCTCCCCATGGAGAAGACTCATGCCGAGCTATCTACGGATGCAGGGGGAGCCTTCCCGTAATGCCAGTAGGCATATCGATGTTTTTGCCTCTCATCAGCATGTGGCCAAGATGGTGACTTCCCTTCATGCCAAGGTAGCCGGGTATAGGGCTGCAGAGCGTTTGATGAGGAGGAGCCACTCTCATAGCGAGGCTATAGCTACTTGTTCGGGATCACGAGCCCTCGGTGCACTCGAGCGCTTAGCGTAGCCAAAGTCCTAGGCGTGATTGTGCGCCCCGAGGGATCCCATAGGGATTGAGAGGCCACTTGGCTCTTTCTATAGTGACCTTTGTTAGGTTTTTATACGAGTATTTTTATACTTTCCGGGCTCATTGAGCGTTTTGACCATGCCTAGTGCGCATGATGGCATTATACATGAAACGATTATATATATATATATCTTTGGATCTACACTCTTGGTATCTTGAATTTTGTGACTCATTTTCCAGATGTGTTTTCAGATATTTTAGAATATTTACTTTTCATGTTTCAGAGAAAGTATGAAATGGACAATAAATGATAGTAAATAGAATGTTTTACTCTATATGTTTTTGCAATGCGATATGAGATGATACTAACATATGGTAATCTTGAACTTTTGAACTCTTTGGGAAACTTTGTAATTCCTTCTTATATTGGCAAAGCGTGATGAATGCATAGTGATAAAGAGATGAACTCCGCCCCAATCCCAAATCCATGCAACTAGTAAGGCGAGGCTCAACACCAAGAATTAGGAAGGGCACAAGTTGTGTGAGTTTGATTGAATGGAATGATGAGAGACAGAAAAACCAAGAATAAGAACCAAATTTGGACCTACACACCCACCCTACTTAACTACTACCAAGCTTTAGTAAGGCCACTTACTTTTCAGTTTATCTAGACTTAGATTCATAAATGGCAACTTTGGTTGACAAAATATGGTTTTGAGGATTTGATCTATTTAGAATTTGGATGTTTGGATATTTACTTTCTCTTAACATAATTTGACTTGTGTTTTTAGCATACCAAGATTTGTTACTTTGTGTCATTGGACCCCACACCCGCCTCACGCTACTAGTAAGAAGCATGGGTTTGTCACCAAAGGCAAGATATAGGCGAGTAAGGGCACTTCTTTCCTTTCCCAACCTCACATCACCCGAGAAGAGATGTGGGCTTATCACCGAAGGTTGATGGGGAAAATAAGTGTGTAAAATAAAATATTTTGTTTGCTTGGTGCTTTTGATTTCATTTGATTTTGACATTTCTGATCTATAACTTTGGGACATCCTTTCATTCCTAAGATATTTTAAGAGGGATAGATGTGACACTAAGAAGCTTCCAGAACAGACCGTAGGCAAGGACAACTTTACCTAGTAGAAAGAAAGAGCAAAGCCAAGTATGCAGGCCTTGGTATGGTTTCGTCAATGTTTGTCTATCGAAATTGATGAGAAGATTTGAAAATGTTTGATGATGTTTGAAGAGATGTGATATGAATATTTTTGCCAATATCTTCATAAATTTGTAATAGTTTTTAAGAATAAGCTCTGAACTACCATTTTTGTAGAAATGGATGGAATGAAGTAGCTAAAATACTAATGCTGATGTAGGTAGCTATAATGTACTTGTGAATGAATTTGACATTTTATGCATAAAACCACTTAAGGTGCAAGGAATTGACAAATTTCACCAAATTCCTCACCTTCTAGGTGTGCCTGAGAGATACGCACCATTTCCGTAGTCCTTCACGACTTGGTATGGGCCCAACCATTTGGGCCGAAACTTTCTTCCTTCACCGGTTTTCTTATCGATCGGCATTTGTCTAGTCTTAGAACTAGATCTCCTTCATATATTTCTCGCTCATAGACTTTTTTTGTTATACTACCGACACATCCGGTCGGCGCATAGGCTCTGCGCCTTTGTTCGGTGTTTAACCTAGCCTCATCGAGGCTTTTAGTTGAGGCGTGCCTCCCTTGTAAGCTTCTTCGTCTAGGATCCCTTGTAATGAGATGCGGAGACTTGTTATTTGACCTCAAGTGGGAGAACTACTTCGCTCCGAATACATGCGAAAGGAGTTGCTCTTGTTGGTGTTTTTATTGAGGTTCGGTGGGGCCACAAGGCCGGATATAATTTTAAGTGCCAATCTCACTTGTTCTCTTGACCGCCATTTTGAGGAGAATAGCTTTTAATGTTTTGTTTGTCGCTTTGGCTTGCCCATTAGCTTGAGGATAGTAAAGGGAGGTCGTGTGATGGTTTATATTGAACTTCTACATAACTCACGAGACTTAAATGGCATTTTAAAGGACGTGCCATTATCTCTGAGATAATGACTTGTGGGACACCATACTTGCAAATAATTTGGTTCAAATGAATTTGGTAATCACTAAACTGGCATACGAGTGGTGAGAGGGCATGGCCTCACCCATTTGAAGTAAAATATTCACATTTGTGATTATAAAATTATGGCCATCGGTTGATGAGGGAGAGAATTTCCCTATTAATTCCAAACCCCAAGTGGAGAAGGGCCACGGGGTCGCACATTGCGAGGGATTGTCTTTGGCATGTGAATCTCGTGAGAGAATTCTTGACATTTGTAGCACTTACGTACAAATTCCACTACGTCATGTTCAAGAGTGGGCCAAAACTAGCCCATCGATGTATTTTGCGAGAGGTGGCGTGACCACCGAAGGGTCCCTACATATCCTAATTATGATTCATGAATAATCAGCAACATGTAACTGAACGAAGTACTG